>VWYI01032599.1:1356-26356 GCA_013399455.1 Anthoscopus minutus | reverse complement strand
AGCAGCCTGCTAAAACCTGCTCACTAGGGGCAAAATAGGGGCTGAATGTGGGAGAATGTGAATGTGGGAGAAGGGAGAAAAGCAATAAGAAGGAAGGATATGGCAGGAGATCTAGCCAGCTAAGGTCTGAATTCCATCAATGGAGTGGCCAGAAAACAAGCTGGAGAAGGGTTGAGGTGCCTCTGCTAGCAATTCCTGGCCAGGCTCTCACTAACTTCAACAGGCACCCTCCCAAAGCCATACCAAGGACAGCTGCTGATGAGGAAAGATTTGGGTAACAATCTGGCTCTGTTTTCCTCCCCTTACAGCAGCGGTGATAGGGTGAAGTTTTCCACTTCTGCTGCCCCAAAGCTGAATTGAGACCTGGAGACTGTGAACATGTGTGTGTGGAACCTGCATCGTTCACACCATTTCAGTTTCTGCCTGTTCTCACTTTGGTTAACATTTGAAAAATCCATTTCCCAGAGTGCCTTTTTAAAGAGAATGACTTAAAGCTGGAAGCCAAAGGGACTGTCTACAATTTTGTTTGCTTTTGGTTTTGCTACAAGATAGAAAAAGCAGGAAAAAAAACCACTCAGTGTGTAGTTTTCATTTTACAAGCTGCAAAAAAAATCTGTTAGGAGTATAGTTGGGAGAAAGAGTTTATCAAAACTTGTCTGAGCCTTTTAAATGAGCACAGCTCAATAGCAGATATGAAAGGCAATGTCTAAGACAGAAATTGGGTCAGTGATCTGCAACAGTGTACTTTCCAATGTGATCAGTGCGAATCTACAGCTAATGGGGACATCAGCATCTCCCAAATATGAGGATGGTGGAATGACCGGGGTGAAGAAGCAGTCTGTGAAGGTTTGGGGAAGCAGAAAGACTGGGCTGTAACAAGGATCATAGACTGTAACTGCTGTTGAAAAGAAAAAGAAAAAAAAGAAGAAAAGCAGGTGATGTACTTAAGTCTTACTTTTTATATCCTTAATGAAAGGCACTGTTTTTAAAATGGTACTTTTATGCTTAAAACATAATGTTTTAGATAGACAAAATGTTTGCCAGGAATCCATCTTAAATTAGATTTTGGTTTATTTGCTCTGTTTTTAGCATGTTCTATCTAAATATATATATATATATATATCTTAAAAGAAAAATAAAGAAAAGGAATAATCAAGAGTCATAAATTTCCAGCAATATCACAAAATCCCTCATTAGCTTTTTGAACGCTAAACGTCTCCATTGATTTAACAAAACGGACAAGGTCTGTACAATTTTTGAGAAGACAAACATGACCTAGTAACAGATTGGTATCTCTCTTCTTGGGGCTTTTCAGTGCATTTATCTAATGGTCTTGACGTACATTACTTAAGAGAAACATTAAATGCCAGTGCTTTGCAACAGTTTTGTTACTGTTTCTTTAAAGTAAACAAACAAAAAATACATTCAAAAAAGCAAGGCTGTTTTGCTCATGTGATGGCAGAGGCTTTGGGCAGCTGCAACATGCACTGCTCTTGCTCAGAGACATTACCCAACATCAGTCAGCTGTCACCAAAAGAGTTGCATGGAAAGCATTAAAGGATGAAAAGAAAGGAGGGCTGGGGTGGGGGAGAATTGAGCAAAATGCCACACATGCCAGCTAGTCTTTCCAGAAGGAAGACACCAGAATATGTATATTTGGGGGAGGAAAAAGGAGGCAGGGAAGAGCACTAACACAGGAAAACACTTGACTTCAGGGGGAAAAACAGCAGCTCTCTGAAACTTGTTTAGCAGGTTTGCATTCCTAATGTAATCTGACTTGCGTTGGTGGTGGTTTTTGCCCTGTTCCTTACTTTGCTTTCCAAGAGAAACATAACAAAACCGAGGTAGAAATAATGGTGGGCACACTCCAGCCTGAAAGATTTCTAATGGATGCTAAATGAAGATTGCATTAAGGACAATGAAGCCATACGTACACAACAAAAATTCAACTTTACAGTTTGGGAAGGAAAGTAAATGTACTTTGAGGGTTCAGTTTTGCTTTGTTATTTGTACTGTTTGTTTGGTCACAGTCCACTGCACTGCTATAAACAGCTCTGCAACCCATAGCTCTGCCAGCGACCTATACTGATTCTACTCCCTACAGCTTCACCAAAATAGCCTCCAAACCATGACTAGAGCCATGCAACAAAGGCCAGCCATCACAGCTTAAGGTAATTTGCCTCTCAGAATCCTACCAAATCTTTCATTTGACTGTTTTAGATGCTAACATAAACTGATTAAGTGGCTCTTTCATTCATCTATGCACCTTTTAAAGACTGTATCACCTTATTATCAAGGAGGAATATGCTGAAAACTCTTACAGTTTACCAACAAGAAAAATTGTTCTTCTCTGGTTTGATGTGAGAAATTGGCAAAAGGACCATTCCTGAACACTGGGAAATGCTTCTGTTTCTATTTTTAAAAACTGTAAAGCTTCAGTCATATCACGCTTTAGTTTTTTTCCTGGATACATTCAAAGTAATTTTCCTTGCCATATTCCAATTGTTGAGGTAAACATACATATTTAATATAAAGTAACATTGAAGCCTAGCCTATAACTCTCAGCAGTACATAGTGCTTTCAACACATTCCTTTGAGGTACTGTACAAATCACAATCACTTTCCTGAGTTTTTGCAGACAGAACATTAAAAGAAATGAACTGCAGAAATTAAGGTCCAGATTACCATTACCCTGTTTTACCTGTTCTTAGCTTAACACCACAGAACAGACAGGATTGAGGAATACTGTTGCTCTTAGAATAGCAAAAATCTGGCTCTCTGTCGCAACACAACCGTTCATCTCTTTAGTCCAATAATGTTTGAAGTTAAAGCTCTTTTTATTAGCACATGCCACCAATGTAATTGTGAGGCAAACAAAAAATAAAGCACCACTTCAGGCACTTGACAGCAACTAAATCTCAAGAACAGCAGAATGGAATCAACACACAGGGTTCATGTCCTTCTGAAATCAACCCACTTGCACCTTGCTCCTTGGTGAGTATTGTCTAGCTTGAACAGAACTGAGCATCAACATGCGCTTTCTGTCATGTGTGGCTTTTTCAGATCAGCAGCTCTTGTTTGATGCACTTTTCCTTCAAGTATACCCTGGCTCTTTAGAGGCAAGGTAAATCATAGTCTTCCCAGTACCCTTTGCAATTTTAACACTACTGAAAAGGGTTCTCTACCCCTATGTAGCAGATTCTGTGTGTGCCAACATTCATTACATTTTTTTTTTAAGTAGCATCACTGACTGCAACCAAACATTTTGTTCCATTCAACGTATGTATCAAGCTCTTTTTGAGATATGCTAGGCTGTATCTTGCAGAAAGCATTTTCAAAGTCTTGATATGTAACTGGCCTCAACTGGCTGGGCATAATGGCTGAAAGGTCTGTGGCTGGCATGGCATGGAGTGGGCCCACCACGGCTTCCTGACACAAGTGAGCCACATCTAGTCCAGAAAAGCCTTCTGTGCGCTGGACAAGCAGTGCAACCTCCTTGTCATTGAGACAATAATTGTGCTGTGAGAGCAGTTGTACTATTATCTGGTGTCTCGCTGTGCTGTCAGGAAGTGGGATTAAAAGTCGTTTCATGAAGTACCTTCGAAGAGATTCATCAATTTCTTCTGGTTTACTCGTGGCGCAAATTACTACTATTTGGTCCTCAGCAGAAGTCAGTACAGTGTCCAGCTGCATAAGGAACTCGGTTCTCATCCGACTTACTGGACTATGTTCTTCACTCACTTGAGAGGAAAGGAGCATGTCAATGTCACTAACAAAAATCACTGAGGGTTGGCGACACCTTGCCACGAGGAAGGAGGCATGGACAATTTTTTCTCCTTCCCCTAACCACTTTGTGACAAGGCCAGAGCCAGTGATTTTGAAGAACGTGGCCCCCAGCTGACTAGCTATACATCTGCCCATTAATGTTTTGCCTGTTCCCCGAGGTCCAAATAAAAGGATGCTCCGAGGTAGAGCAGTCAGTCCATTGAATGCATCTGACCTCAATACTGGCCATAAAACCTCCTCCTTAATGACGGCCTTTACTAGATCTAGGCCAGCAATGTCGCTCCAGTCCACAGGAGGTCCTTGGTTGATAATCTCATTGGTAACAAGGTCAATGAGGTGTGTGTCAGTATTCTTCAGTTGCTCGTCCACAGAGTGGTTGGATGAGGTAGCTGCACGAAGTCCCGGGCCTTGCATTGGGTGAGGGAGGAGCTGCCTGTGCTCGTCACCATGCTCATTCATTACTGGGGAGCTATACTTCCCAAACGAGTCACTTGATCTCGAACCCAGTGAGTTTTTAGCAGTACTATAGGATGGGGGTGTTAGAGCCCTACTGGACTGGCTACTGAATTTCCTTTGCTGTTCAGAGGACATTAGCTGCTTTGTTGGCTTAAATGCTAAGGATGATGTTTCAGCACTTCTGTCAAAACCATTCCCTCTGTTTGCATTTGAAATGCTGTTGTCTGGCATTCGATACATTGGACTCTGTGTAGATCTCTGTTGGCCATAGCTGTAATTTCCATAACTGGAGTCCATTTCTCCTTGCCCTGCCATGTAGAAAGCTTTCCTTTTGAGAGAGCTGGCTGAACTGTTTGTCAGGGCAGACGGCGCGATTGGCGTCAGACCGTGGCCCTGGTAGGAGTAGCTGGGGACAGTGGTTGGGGGCAGGGGGGTTGGAGCAGGGATTCCTGAAGGCAGGTAAGCCGAGGGTGGCGGGGCACCCCCAGGACTGTACCCAGGGCCAACAGCAGTTTGAGGAGGATAACTAGCAGAAGGGTAGCTGTAACTGGAGAGATTGGAGGTCCCGTTGTAGCCAGGGACGAGGGCTGGTGGTGGCGGCGGTGGTGGGGGCTGTAAAAGTCCAGAGCTGTGCAGGGGGGATGGATGAGGGGATGGAAGTGCGGGTGCTGGCTGGCCGCTGTAACTGGTATGCAAATATGAGCCGTTGTATCCTGTGGCATATTCCTGAGATGGGAGCCCTGAATGAAGACTGGGAACAGTGTGACTTCCACAGGTGCTGCTGGAGTAACTGGGTTCAGCCAGGTTACTGGCCACCCCAGGAGAGCTCCCGATGCTGGCTGAGACATCTGCGGGAGGGAGGGCTGCACTTACCCCAGCTTTGCTGGCGGTGATGACATCTGGGACACAGTTCATGGGATACACGCTCTCCGAGTTCAAGGATGGCTGCCAAGGCTCACTTTCATTCTTCCGACCATTCACCAGCCCCGAGGGAGCTTCAGAGTAATTGCTGAGAATGGGTCGCTCAGCCGGGCCTTCCAAAATCCCGGAATATTTCTCTGCATACTTTTTCAGAAGGTTGGAGGCGGTCAGCGCCGAGATGTCGTCGTTGGCCCAGGCGTACTGGTACGTGCGCTGCAGGTGCCCCCGGTAGGCTTCCACCTTGTGGGCTGGGGACCGGGTGGTTGAAGTGATATCGAAGTGCTGCTCTGGCCACTGGGCATGCTCTGGCGTCCACTGCATCTTCAAGCCTAGGGCAGTATGAAACAACAAAGTCAACAGTGACCTCAGCTTTTTCCTTATTTTTTAACAGCAGTCTCTAACATACAGTCTGTGAACTTCTTCAGCTCTCTGAAACACTATACTTAACACCACAAGCCCTTAAGGAAAGAAAAGGTAATGTCCTTAAGAAGCTGTATGGTTGGTTTGTTAGAGGCACGCATAGACAAATTTTTTGCCAATTCAGAAGGGGGTCAATTTTTTGTTTAAAAAAATATAGGTAATGCTACTGCTCTCAAAGTAATTAAATAAAACTTGGCATATTTTAAATACTCAGAGTGGAGATTTACTGTAAACATACAAGGCATCCAACTGCTCTGTCCTCTTTCATCACTGTTTCAGTTTTATATTTTAACCAATATAAAAATATGAGACACAGCTGACAGATCACATCTAGGATACCTCTCTTATTTGGTACTGAACACCTAGTTAGCAGAGTATAATGCACCCTGCGCAGAACAATATGACACAGACATAGCAGGTCATTCCATAATCCAACTCTCATCTAAAGTGGTCCACGACAGTTTCAAATCTGCTTCGTGGAGTGCAGCAAAGCAATCTCCCAGGCAGCGCTCTGTCGCTTTCATCACACAAAGCCTACAACTCGGTATGAATTACAACTGGCTCCTTTCTGCCTCTCAGTTCTGTTGTTGAGGGTCTGGAAAAAAAAAACAAGCATGACTTGTCTGTCGGTCTCCTTGCTTGCTTTCTCTTCCCCCACTCTGCTTCACAGCCTCCAGGGTACAAAGAAAAAGGGTTAAAGAAAAAAAAATAAAGGGAAAAAAAGAGGATGAAGAAAAGGAAAAAAAAAATGAAGCCAAGTCCCTAAAAGTTCTGTGGCTTCTACAGCTAGCTATTAAAAAAACCCTGAAACAAACAATACAAAACCAAAACCAAACCTATCATTAAAAAAAAAATTTAAATGTCATTTTAAACCAATTAATCTTTCAATAATGTGATGTGAATTATCACTCTTTTTCGTAATCCACTGCAATAGTTAAGAGCAATTTACAAGTGTTAAGATAACCCCCTCCAACTTGTACCTATGCATGGTGGACACATTGCTGGGTTTTGTACAGCTGTATCAAATAGACCTCCTTAATCTCTCTCGTATTACCAAAAGTGATTTTTGCAAACAGTCTTGTGCCCTCTGGCACAGATTCCCTGATAAGGAGGAGGCCTAGTCGAAATGAAGCATCTGTGGCACAAGCTCCCCTCTGAATTACTGCAGTCTATTTTGACAGCTTCTACCCCCTCCTGTTTCTCTCCCCAACCCCTTTAGCTCTTCATTGCCTGACTCTGGCATCTGACATGGCCAGCTTAGCCTCGCTGAGCTAAACCTAACACAGCACACAGTTTGGTAACAGAATGGCATGTTTATTCCCTTCTGACTCCCTCTTCCTTGTTTGCAAAACCACTGCACCAGACACTGGAAGTTAATTAGCAGGATGATGCTGTGCTAATTGTGTTAATTTACAAGGTTTTAGTCAAAGAGAATCATGCCAGGGCTGGCACTGCTGTCATGCTTCCGACTTAATGATTAAGAAATACTGAAAACAAGGTGGGAAGGATTGCAGTAATTACACAATAAATGAATAAAGCAACAGATTCATTTGCAATTATATTTTATTGTGGTTGCACTCATTTGCATTTGGATTCTTTTTTTTTCTTTTTTGAATTAATGTATTTGCAAATCACCAAATCATTTAAATTTGGGCTGAAAATGGCAAAGTACCTCTAATTGAGCCATATATTTTATTAGTACAATTAGTACAACTAGTACAAATCTCCCTCCCCCTGAGCATGCCATTGATTACTTGTGGATTTTTTTTCTTCCTGAGCATTCTCTTTCTCTCTCATTTTTCAAACACTTTGACAACTTGATAAAAATGTCTGTTAACAATTATACAGTTACCCTAGAAAAGTTAATTCAGAGAAGTGCTTTTGACAAATGCAGCTTTGAGACTGAGGTTTTGTCAGATTTATTTGTATCATTTAGCATGAACATAATATTTTTTGCTAACTGTCTCTGATGCTTCAACTGTTACCTTTCAGAGGGTGAAAGTATATCACAAAACTGGGAGAAATTATAGGAATCATGAATTTAAATAATTGCACTTAAATAACGTAATTTTAATGAGAAACTATCAGAAGTTTCCAGAAATCACACTTTGTTAAATTTGCTGGAAATCTGAAGAGCAAACCACCAAGAGTCAATTGCCAGTAACCAGTATCTGAAATAATTCTATTATCATGAGAAATAGCACAATATTTTTTTTAAAAAGCCAAAAATATTAACGTTCCTGTAATGCAGAACTGATGACAGCATACAAGTTCACTGCCCCATAAAAAAAAGTCAATAAAAACCAACAAACAAGCAAAACCTATCTGTGTTCTGTAATGTTTTGCATATAAGGTTACCAAAACACTGAAAGCTTCTGTTACAGAGATGCAAAAAAACTTGAGTAGGTTGATGTTTCACTAGATACTAATGAACAGATGCCATGGGAAAGACTCTTTGCAAAGAAAGCACCAAAGCAGCAGTGAAACTTTGGAAAAAGAAGGTAAAATAGACACGGATGGAGCAGAGAATGTGATAGGGCTGTATTTGTACTGTAGTTAATGAATATGCTTTTGGCACATTGTTTTTAACTGCTCCTAAAAGAAAGCCTATTCAATTTAAAGTGATAAAAGAATGCACTGAGTCAGAGCTCAACAACATCACACACTACCTACTCTGTAAGCTTTTCAAAATGTCTTTCACAAATACTTTAAAAATTTCATTACTTGATCTTTTTTATTTAGAATGGATCATGTGCCTTTAAAATAAAATAATTAAATTTATAGTCACATTGGGGAGATGTATTTTGATTGTGAAAAAATTCAATTCTTTGAATTTTATTCATCTAGATTAATTTCTTTTCCTTATTATGAGGCTGCAAAAGAATGTCAGAAAATCTAAATTATCCATTATAAGAGGAGGGAAAAAATCACATCATCAGCATTCTTTATTTAGAGTAATTGCTAGATAGACCAGTAGTTTCATATTGTCATGCTATCTTTGGATATGCTCACTGAACAATAATTGAAAGTTTATTTATTGATGCATATTAAATACCAGTGCATTTAACAAAGGCTGTAAAGGCAGGATTAGGCTTTGATTAGATAAGCTTAAGAGAACAGGACTGTTCTGATCCCTTGCAACATGAGCATTTATTCCAGCACATCGCAATCATTAGTGTTATTTGGAAGCACAGGTTAATAGTTAACCATAAGCATATTTTTTGCATTAGTAAGCAGTGAAGAAATCTGAATTTACATGAAGTCTACTGGAATGGTCTGGACTGGGGGGCACAAAGAGCCATTTCTTCAATTTTATATTAATTGAAAAAGCAGAAAACTTTTGCTATGTTTGACTGTTTGATAATAGTTCAAAAATTGTTTCATAAAAGTCAAATGCCTGATTTGGGAGAAAAAAAGAAGCAGGAGCTGTTTTACTTTTTAATTATGCAAATATTCCCCTTCCTTCTGCCCACCCTCAGCCCCAAATTGCTTAATGTTTGTACTTCCTCTCCATATTTCAAATTATATTTTATTAATTGTTTTTTGTTTGAGCTGATACATTTCTTGTGTTAGGAATCCAAATGCTGATATAAACATCTAAAATAAGGCAAATCAGGACATATTTAGAGGTTGCATCTTTTTTATTTTAGTGTAATTTAAACTCTGACATAAACCAGAATCCCACAGATAGTGTATTTGGTTAATAACTTTCTGAAAATCCAGAAGCAACACAAAGCTGAACGTATTTAAAAAAAAAACCCTAAAATCTTTGCTAACTTAGGAATCTACTGAACTATCGACATTTTTTAATTGTGTAAAGTGTGCTGGAATGGGCTGTAAAAGGCAAAAGGAATGGATTCTGTTCTTTAAGTACGAGTATGTACTTACCAGAGAATTTCTTTTAGGATAAATTTAATACATCATATAGAGAAGCAGTGTAGGCTATTTTAGCAGTATCTATTTTTCTTTGTCCTGGCAGCCTTGCTATACATCCCTACTCCATACTTCTTACAGCTGGATATATCTGGGTTACATTTAAAGTAATTATAGTCAACAATTTCATTATGGAATTACTTCAAACTGAGTGTTTGATCATATTTCCCCTTCTAATACTGTGCACTTAGCCTGAAAACGGAAAATCTAATACACAATACTTATCAGTTGCACATATAATAATTCCATATGGCAAACAGCCACTTACATATTCAGATATATGAATTCAAGTTAAAAACAAACAAACAAAAAGGAAAAAAATGCCAGAGTTACAAAAAACTAATGTTGCAATCTAGATGCAAAAAGAAACAAGCAACATCCTACACACTCTCACTGTTCAACAGGGCCTGATCCTGCTGGGAGCTCTGATGAGTTTGTGCATACCAAAAAACCCCCAGTGCTGGTGCCCTCAGTACCAGGTCAAAACTTCTCAGCCCCTTACAGGATTATATCTGTCAAAAAAGATAAATAACTAGCCTTTGTTTCAATTTAAATAAAAAGGTTTCTGTGGAAAACAGGCATGGAAACATGGTCCAGAAATAGGACCACACTGGGTAAAACCACCACAAAGGATTTACAGTGTCCCAACTCACCAACTTGCCCAGCAACAATGTGCTTTAGAGAAAGGACACTGGGACTTTAGTAAACCTCTCATCTATTCACACCTCTAATAAAATAATCAAGCTAAAATTAAATCACATGCAGTTGTGGATTTCTGAAGATACTGGAAGAGATTGCACTGCAATTTTACAGATGCTGGTGAAAAAAACCTAAATGTCCCAGAGTCGCTGTGCACAAGGCGCTAGAAGCAGGGCAGTACACCAACCTTCCCAAACAGCTACCAAAGTTTCAGTTCAGATCAGGGGCCTTCAACTGTTCCTTCAACATACCTGAGGCAAAAGAAAATAATTCTTCTCTTCTTGTGGTCTCTCTTTTCCTGCCCCATTCACCCCTGCAGTGCATAGGTCCTACCTAGCACAAATCTGCAGCTTCCTTCACAAGCACTGGGAGCTCAAGCAGGTTCTTAACTTTAGGCCGGTTGTTAAATATGATCCAAGCAACTGCCTAATGCACTGTTGAAAAGGGCTGCACTGCACCAGGGGTGAAAGCAAATGGATGCTTCTGCTAAGTGTTCATAGCAGATGGGTAGGAACACATTGCTGCGAGGTAGGAAAAAACTCTAAAGCCACAGCTCAAGTACCACCAACCATTTTCCCTCTAGAACTGGAAGTGCATGTGAACTTCATCACTTTGGATTGCTTACACATTTAGCCTAGGACCCCAAAAACTGTCCCTGCCCACTGAACTATTACCCTCAGCCCTGTCCCCAGTTATTCAAGACACTATTTATACAACAGACCATAACAGTTTTAGACGAAGGTTCACTTCTTGTGGACATGTGGAGATTACCTCTGCCAAAAGAGCTACTGACATGAATAGGTGTTTCATTGGGAACGTGCCAGTGTACCTCAAACCCCTTACTCCAGTGAGGGATGAAGATGTTAGTACCTTGAGGATCAAGCCCTAGAGTCACATTTTAAAGTCCTTCTCAAGTATGGGAGAGCAGAGCTGAATAAATGAGTCATACTGTAACCGCTGTTCAAGATGTAGGACATACAGCTCCCTGGATTTGTACTAAATCTGATAATATTTTATAAGACTGTATACTGTCATATGTCCCATAATAATAAAAATTAATTCAAGATAAAACAATTCTTTAACACTCAATTTTTTATTAATAAGCATAATTTCAGCTGTTTGAAGATAGTGCAACTGATCTCTCTTAATTGGAAACAGGAGGGATTTTGAAGAGTGGATTGAGCTAATTATGTTTTGCAGGGAAAAAAAAAAAGGAAAGAAAATGATTCCCACATTTATTTTCTAATTACTCAGTGAAGACCTCTGCTCTAGTCCATGAGGAACTCCTTTGACGTCAAAGGACTCGGTGGGAGGATGAGCCTCCAACTGAGATGCCCAGCTGTACAGTCCCAACTTTGTAAGCTTTTTTCAGTAAGTGGCAGCTACAAACTCACAAAAGCAGGCCTGGAAAGTGCTCTCAGCATTTTCTTGCTGGGGGCCTGTTCTTCCTCTTATCATATATGCATGCCCCGCACATCAGTGGGAGCAAGACGTTGGTAGGGTATTCACAATATGATTTCCATCTAGCAAGAACAGCGAAAGCATTTCACTCTTTAGAACAAAACACTTAAATTATGAGTAATATTGAGGATCACATATATGTCAACAGCGCTTTAAGATGAAAGCGGTAAGTAAGATGCAACACACTTCATGCAAGCCTGGAATGGTTTAAAATGAAATTATGACATTAAAAAATAATTCCAAACTGATACACCCCAATTATCTAACTTATATACTATCAAATGATTATTCTTTTAAAAATCACACTTTCACACCTTTCAACAGCAAACTGCAATACATCTATCGCAAATGAATTCTCTTCCCACAAGCCCCCTCCCTGCCATTTACATAAAGCAGCCTTTGATAGTCACAAAGACATTTCTGGCTAAACAGCCTTTAGAAGATCCATTAGCTTCAAAGGCCTTAAGAAACAGAAATAAGGAGACACAACAGTCAAGCAAGGAAAGGGAAACTATGTCCAGAGATGACACTGTCCTATTTTGCCAGCAGAAGCAGGCAGGATCCGGAGGCCAGCCTTGCAGCAGCCTGCAGTCGCAGCCAGTGGGGACTGAAGCTATTCCTGAGGCACTCCCGGGACCTCCCAGCCTGCTGCCCACCTCGGAGGTGTTGGTTTCTCTGCAGCAGCAGTCCCTGACACAAAAGCATCCTTGCTGTCTAATCACCTTGATGCACAATCACTGTGTACCATAAGCAAAACCATTCATGCACACGAGTCTTGGAACCCATCTATATAGAGAATTGGTCGTATTTGTGATTAAATGCAGCTTATATTTGAAATATTTTATTATGTCAGTTTGCCCTCATTATACTAGTTTGCTCATAACACTTTTCTAAACCATCTAGAAAACACAATAACAAAAACAATAAGTGATTTTTCTTTTACTCTGTTATGATGCTTCCTCTTGCCAGGATTTATATTTTTAAGCTGTTTTTGTCAAGTAGCTCTGAACACTGCCATGTCTTTGCCTCTAAAGGACCTAGAATGCTTTGTCAGTGCCAAATGAATAAGATGATGATAATTTCTGAGAGAATACTCAGAAAAACGATAGCTGTAAACAAATGTAAGCATAACTTATGTGAAAAAAATTGTTTTGCAGTCCACTGAACACACACTTATAGCTATAATGTATTTTTAAAAGATTTAATATACCACATAATCTGCAATTTATGCCCATATAAACATGAAAATCAATATAACTGCTGTAGGATAACAAGTTATTCTGAGAATTAGAATATTCACATGAAAAAATATATTAGTGAACGAATAAATACGAAGTTTGGCCACTTGGCACAAGTATTTATGCAAATTTGAAAATGCAAAGTATTTTAGACCTGGACTCTGACTGTGCCCCCACTGAAGTGCTTATTTCAAGGCTCAAATAAACCCAACTGAAGCTTTTAGAAGTGCAGCAAAATGCATACTCTCTTTTTAGGCAACAAAATAGCAGAAGTAGCCTTTTATTTGGTTTTTCTTCAAGAAGTGGAGTTTGAGACACATGTACCTTGAAAAAGCATAACACAAATCCTTAAAAGCAGAGCAGACAAAATACTTTCAGGCTTTATCGTGTTTCTCACATAATCAGCTGAACCAGGTGAAACACAGAACCCTGAACTTGTTTTTTGGCAAGTAAGTGAGAGGAAAAAGGAATAAATTTTCAGCACTAGGGAGCCTGTCATGGAACATTCAGATCTTGACCTAAAAGCTTCAAGGAAAAAAACCAAACTTTAATATCTGAAAATTATAATTTTCAAATATTGGGTTCTATTATTTTCCCATTTCTCTTGCTAATCATGTTTTAGCAAATTGTTTCCTTTTACTCTTTAATTCACACTTAGAATTATTGCTTTGGTTCCTTGCCACTAATAAAGCTTTTTTAAAACCCTTTTTTCATGTATTGTAAATCCATTAAGACAATTTCCTTCTTAAGCTCACTTCCTTTTGCCAAATAAAGATCATCAGGACATACCACATGCGTCCAAAGGGACAGCAGAGCTAATGAATATGTATGTTTTATGTCACAACAGAGTACTCCCCTTGTTCTGCAGTATCGACCTTCTCTTATGTGAGTAAATAACAGGTGAACACTTGTGCATGAGGATAAATGGGGTTAAAACTGCCATGCAGGGACATACTATTTGAACAAAGTGGGTGCACAATAAATACAGATTTAACTGATGCTGAATTATTTTTATATTATATTGTCTAAAATGTTAGAAAATCACCTTGCTTTAAAACATGAGACCAAGTTAGACAGCAGGAGTTATTTAAAATATATTTCCCTTCAATTAACAGCAGCAGCACTCTGTATAAATTCCACTATAATATAATTTTAATCTATTTTTCACTCATCATACAAAAGGAAGTTTGTATTTCACAGCTTTATGTATAGCAACAGAAGGTTAATTCCAGAGATTCATCTAGCCAGCTCTATTTGCTTCACAAATATGAAGGTAAAGCTCAATTTCAATAAATTTCAAATAATTGTAGTCAAGTTTGACCCATTATATTCAACTAACAAAAGTGAAAAAGCAAATTTATATGGGCCAGTAGCAAAATGCTCCAGCTTGGAACCAGGAATACTGCTTTCCTTTTAAAGCAGTATTTTCAAAACCTACCCTTGTAGGATAGGTATGAACAGTTGCTTTACTTAGATTAGAGTACCTCTGCTAATTAGCTAAATGAGAACAAATACCGATTAAATATATATATATAGAAGTAATCTGATACTCAAGAAAAAAATATCCTTAACATGTGTCCACAGTACACAAAGCTTTCACAAAAATTGTTTATGTTATTTATGCTTTTTGGCAATCTGCACATTAATTTTTAATGAAATAGTAAAGAGATGTTGTGTCTCACACTTCAGTAAAAATATTCTATAGCCAGGACTGGTTGACATAGTGCATTAATTCAGTGTCCTTCACTCCTGGGACCTGTGTATAATTTAGTCCAGCCTGAAGAAAATAACTTTGATCTGAAGGCTGTGGAAAAAGCTACATATGAAATGAGTTTTGGTGGGTTTAGTGTTGTTTCTTATATACAAGGCGACATATGAAGATAAACTGCTTTAGAATGCTCCTGACATGGCCCAGGATTAAGAGCAGGCAGCTCTTAGCAGAGCTCATCCACTCTCTCCCTTTTTCCTATCGTACCAGACATACACCACACGCATTTCTCTCTACTGTACACTTCAGAGCAGCTACTGCTGGCACACCCTGCCTTTCCAAAGAGAATATCCTGTGCAACCAGATTGTATTATCAACCTGTACACTGATTTGATGTTTCCATTTAAACCTCAAACAAACAACATCTATATTACAATATGGGAGATCACGCTGTTGTAAGTAGGGATGATGTTACCACATGGAACCCGAGATTTCCTCCCCAGCGTAGGGAACACCTCAGCTAAGTCATCAGAACTGTACTAATCACGCTCTTAGGGAAAAAAGAGCTCTGGCACAGCTCCTTCCCTGGCTCGGCTGTGTGAGCAGCTGACCCTTCCTTTCCTTCCTGCTCCCCCCAAAGCAGAGAAACAAGATTAAAAGCAGAAGCACAACCAAAGAACTGACATCCTAGAAAAACTAAGCTGAGATAAATCTTTTCCCCACTCAAACCTTTCAATTACTGTATTTCAAAAATTCCAAAGATTCTTTCTTGCTCACTCAATAAAATGTATCTGAATTAGCTACTGAAAAATGGAATATAGCCAATTTTTTGCATGCTCTTGGTTTGGGACTTACTGTATAATTCCTAAGCATTTGAAAGGAACCATATAGATTGTTCAGTTGGCTTGACAAATTATCTGGGGGACAGGGAGAGGAGGAACAGGGAATTTTCTATAGATAAATATAGAAATATCTCTCTCTCTCTTTCTCTGCATTTATATATTTTAGACACACAAGCACCAAGGCACCAGAGAGAGAATGTCTCAACTGAGAAATTGAACTCTGTGTATGCTGGTATTTTTTTCCATATTCCTTGAGAGAGTGGTAAGGGAAAGAGACTAACTCATCATATTAGACGTTGGCTCTCCTTTCTGAAAAAAAAACCCAAACCCTAAAGTTCACCCTGCAAAAGTAAAGCCATGTCCTAAGACACACATGTGTCATTGAGAGGGTGCACAGACGAAAAAAGAGGGCAGGCTCTTTAAAACAGAAAGAAATGCTGGCTTTAAAAACAGAAAGGAATTAGAGAGTCCAGGTGATAAAATGCCACATTCCTTTGCCGCTATCACACAAATTTAGCCATTTATGTAAACAGCTTTCAAGATACAACAAAAATCTAAACCATGCAATGACTGTATCAATAACTAGCTGCGTACTGTTGATAGCTTAAATAACAATAATCTGTGTTATTTTTCTGTAATTTTGTCCATAGTCTTATTGCATATGTAGTCACCTAATGATGAAATACTTTTAAAATTTGCTTCAGGGTACAGAAGTCAAGCTCCACTGATTAGCATCTCAAAGCGCACTACAGGCACACATTTGTATAGCAGAATAATAGCACTTGTGTTTGCATGCTGCTAAAAAAACCCCAGCTTCCCCCCCGCCGCCTCCCCACTATTTCACTTGATGTTTGATGATGCACAGTGATGAAAGTCCTCTCACAAAATAAATACAATGCATTACAGCTAACTGTAAGAATTTCAAAACTAAGGCAGAAAGGTAACATCACAAAACCAAAAAAGGGATTTTGGGGCCAATACAAGATACTTAAACCCCAGGATCATGGTCTTGATTCTTCAGTCATTTTTCTGGTTTGAAGTCAGAAGAACCACTGAAGTTTACAATTTATTGCAAAGGAGATAAATGTGTCATATTAAAATGTGTTAATTACACAAATTATATTTTATTCACCAGTGTTTGGGGTGTGTGTTTAATAAAAATTCATCACAGAAAATATTTCATTACAACCTTGATAGAGAGTTCTGATATTCACCGCACTAGCTCATTTTCTGATTAATTTCCTATGTCTAATTAGGTGGCATTCAAACTTTATTGAATGTGAGCCTTCCTAAAATTTGCTGTAAACTGACAGGACAGTGTCTGATTTCAGCCACATTCTGAGACACCAGTCCAAAAAACTGCTTTCAGTAGCCCTGCATCCTTCCCTGTGTATCCTTCTTCTACCATTTCTCCAGGCACACCTTATTACAAAAGTTTTAGTTAGAAAAGTCGCCATCTAATTTTGTAATAAATAACATTAGAGAAGTGCATCAGCATGGATTTAGTATTAAAAATGCTATACGCTATCACCAGAAACATTAGAATCTTACCAAGTATTCAGCAATAATATGCTTAAATTATTTTTTCAATTAACACTCCTCTTTTCATCCAGAATGTGTAAGTAGCATATAGGAAGGACTTAGAGTGCTTAGCACTAATATAATTAAGCACAGTTAGCATCAAGAATTAAGTACATAAACAAATAGAGATTCACTGAAGTATCTGGTATCAGTAGTAAACATTTATCAAAAGTTGCTTTTACTCCAGAAAAATAATTTTTAAAGTTAAAACAAAGACCAGATTGAATTATGAGGTACTGTGAACACTGTGAGAGCTTTGTGATAGCATGTAAAAGATTTACAGATCTGTAAAAGATTTACAGATAACAATTGAAAGGTGCATTACACTAATCAGAGGAATGCATAACCTCTGCAAAGCAGAAAGGAGGGAATAATTTTAATTTTCTCTCTTCTTACAGTTTTATACTATTACAAAAGAGAAGCAGAGGAAACCTAAATATGACCCTATTTAGATATACTAACTGAAAAGCCTTTGTAGAATTTTTAAGCAAACAGGATTGTGCTTCCAACGCTGCCCATCTAGTTTTCCAATGTGTTAAATTGGATGGCTACTTGGACAGCTCTCTATTCATTACTGAACTGTGGAAAGGAAACACAGAGGTGGCATTTTCCTTTTAAACCATCTAATGCCTTGTAGCCAGATTCCAAAGCATCAAGGAGAGATTTCTTTCTTTTTTTTTTTTTTTTTTTTTTTTTTTGCTAGACAAGCTGTCGTAATTGAAATGAAGTCTAATCAGACTCATTACTGTTTTCAGCAATTTGCACCACCAAAGATGCTTATTAGGTAACAGTGTTTAATAAACCGCTCTTTAGAAAACTACCAGTAATGAGCTCTTAACAGCCAATCTTTAGCGCGAATGTAATGTGAAAAGTGTTCCTAGCACTGAATAGATTTTCACATTTAGTAGTGTCATAATTAAGCTCAAGGAATCGGTAGCTGTGATGATAGATATTTACTGCAATATAGACTTTTCTCCCCATGAAAATATATTTGAAAATACTTGGGGTTCAATATTTCCAGAGGAAACTTTAGAACTGCTTAAAAGACTGTGAGGCTGGATTACGTCTATAAATGATACTTAATCAGAGAGTATTTAGGTAATGCACAGAGTACTGCAAGTCTGCTATCAACTACAAAGCATACATAAAGTTAATTCCACCTAGCTTTGTTTGACTGCTCTTCCATCTCTTAAGAATTCCAGTCATTAATATACAAATAATAAATGTTGTTGTCACCAGCTGAATAATAATGATCAAAAATGGCCAATAACAGGAGACACTTGAAAAAACACTTGTCAGTTCTCCTTCCACAGTAACAGCTGAAAATGCTTGAGAAAAAACAGCAAATTGCCTGGTTTCAAAATAAAATTATGGATATCTAATAAATGTATTTATATTTACATACACATACATATATATCTAATGCTGTTTCTCCTACGTTTCACATACTATAAAGTCCTCATACCTACTTAGCACCAAAACCCCCCAAATTCTTAATGTAAAGAATACCACAGCTCTGAGAATGCAATATTCTGGCATATATTATTCATAGAAGACAGCCACTCACAAAAGCTAAGTTTTCATCGATAGAGGGTTCAATTTAACTAGACGTACACCTTGCCGCACTAGTCGCATCAATACTACTACCTAACAAATGCTGAAAGTGGCAAAAAAGAAAACAAATTGCATGTAAAACTCTTGCTAATTAAATATCCAGAGTGAATCTTGAGGAATAGCTTCTGCTCTCTCATGCAATTGATTTCAGCTTGACATAATATTTAAAGTTATCAATAAGAAATGACCGAGACAACCTTTTTCTCTCCCACTAGGAGAAATACATAGGGATGCAAATGTTGTTTTGCTTACTAGAGATTCTGCTGGACAGGGTTTGTGTTGGCGGCCAAGACTTTGGAAGGAAGTGCATAAACATGAGTAATCAATAATGAAACCACCAGCAAAATGATGAAGACCACTTCTCCTTTTATATTGGAATTCCATGTTAAGATGTTAAGAAGAGTTCCTTACTGAATGTGTGCTTCCACTGCATCCTTTGTATACCCTAGTCTCAAACTTCAGCAGCCCTAAATGCAGCCTCTAAGCCTTCATATCTGTTTGCAGCTTTCTGAATCAATAGGACAATGAGAACTGAGACTACCAAATTAATGCCAGTTTCATCTGATTTTGTGGTATGTGCTTCTTTGCACTACAAAGTGGAAAAAGGAAAATAATCCCAACACAACCCCACACCCTTAACTCATTCCCAGATGGGTTTTTGTAGCTTTAAGATCAAAATATCTTCCAGTATCTTAAGTCTGAACTGAGTTTTACTTAGATCCACAATTTTTAGTGTGGCTGCAGCTTATCCTATCATGCAATTCCAAACTCTGCAACTTTTGAATCAAATACTTAGCTTCAGCTCTTTGCAAAATAACATAACAAAAAATACAATAAAATAACAGAGACTCCGCAACTGCTTTGGACTGCCTCCTCTTGTACTTGTGAATAATGCATTAAACTTCACATCATTTGTGAGTGACAACCTGATGGTCCAAGATGCATAATATGCATTTTGTACTGTTGATTTCACTAAGCACAGACGCTCTGAAGCATCAATTGTTCATCAGTAAGTCCTTCGATATCATACATTATGATATTTTTGGTAACTTAAAACTGGGATTGACAGAAATGTAGCATTCACAGAAGGTATTTTAGGCATTATTATCAAGCTATGGTTAACATCCTTTCTTACTCATAACACAAAATTAAAGCAGGGAAGAACCTTCAGTGTATTCCCTCTGTAGCTAACACGACCACAAAAACAAGAAGTTAGAGGATCACCTTTCTGCCTCAGACCCTCTGTATTTTATCAAGTCTACAAAATACCAGTCCGCTCACCTAAGATGATGACCCCAAACAATGCCTGACTTTCAACAGCAATTGAGACTTTTCCTCCTGATACCTCCAAGGCTGCTTAGCCTGATCACAAATGTGTGATCTGACTTTTAGAGGAGTTTCCATTGAAGAACTAGAACCTACCAAATATTACACTACTCCAGGCTGCTACCCTGAGAGGGCACATCATATATACATAAGTATGGACTAGCATAAAAACTGCAAAAGCGTAGGAGGTCAAAGAAGGAGGTGAAGCTACAGGGGCAGGTTGAACTCCAGAATGTATCTCAAAACATTGAATTGGTCAGGAAGAGCAGCAGCATCCTATAAAAAGGACAGTGAGAAGAACCTTAACACCCTTATTTAAGGTGCTGCCATCAACCAGGGCCTCCAAGGTGTAGAGATTGAGGACTATCCACAGGGCCAAGCAGGAGATGACAGCTCAAGCGGGAATATTTGCTGTCATCAAAACCAGAGCTGAGGCCTGGAGAAGCTTGTCTCAGGACAATTCCACCACAAGACATCATAAATAGCAGAAATGGGACTCCATGTAAAATGTATTGCGCCTTCTACAGTAGCATAGACACTTTTTCCTCCTCAATTAAATTATAGTATTATAGCTCACCTTCTCCAGCTAGGACCCAGCATAAACGACAATTTGCCCTTCAGCAAAAGGTACCATAAACAATTATAGGGTACCTTTGAGTACAGAACACCTCAGATTTCTGTTCTCTCTTCTCTCTCCATAGTGATTTTCCAGTGTATGAAGGGGAACTACAAGAGAGCCAGAGTGGCACTTTTTACAAGGGCATGTAGTGACAGGATAAGGGGGAATGGCTTCAGAGTGAAAGAGGGACAGTTTAGATTAGGTATTAGGAAGAGGTTCTTTACAGCAATGGCTGGTGAGGCACTAGAACAGTTGTGGATGCCTCAACTCTAAGTTTTCAAGGGCAGGTTGGATGCACTTCGAGCAATGTGGTCTAGTGGCAAGGCACAGCATGTCCATGACAGAGAAGTTGGAACTAGGTGATTTTTAAGGTCCCTTCCAACCTAAATCATTCTACAACTCCGTGATTTTTTTAATTTTTTTTTTTTGGTATGGAGTAGTAAGCAGCTTTGATGAAATACCATATTTATTTGTTTTACACTGTGTCCTGCATGGACATTTTTGCTGGCTTTTCCAAATGAGCAACCCCCCCACACACACCCCAAAAATAAATTCAATTGTTCCAATATAAGCAATCACTTGTCCAAAAAACTGCACACAAACCAACTCTGCAGACTGCCAAGGCTACTGTTCTATTATAACACATTTACAGAGGCTACATAATAGATGAGCTGCAGCAGATGAGAACATTTGTCCAACAGAACTGCAATCCTTTATCTTAAGGCAGACAATATTCCCTGCATTTCAGACTGGTTTAAACACACAGACTTGCCAGTTCTTTCTTTAAAGGTAGAGCAGTCTAGTACACAACTTTCCCAAATGAAATTGCTTATTGAGATATCCCCTTACAAAATGAAGGAAGCAAAAGGAACACCACCAGGTCTTATGCAATACAGTTTTAAGTTTTCTGGGGGATGGGGTTAATAAAGCAAATGCATGTGTAAGTGAGGAACACATTTGCAGGCTTTGGAAGGATTGGGGTGAGTCCAGCAGATTCTAGCAGTCCTTGTCTATTTTTCATTGAGTCTATTTTCTCCATCTGCACTATAGAGCTTTCTATTTATTTTAGCATAACTCTGTATCTTTGTCATTAAACAATCAAGTTCTAATATAAAACATAATGCAAACAGCCAGTTGTGTAATGAAAAACAACACAGGGTTGAAGGGGGGTTCCTGCCAGATCTCAGCAGCAGATTAGCTTATGCCCTGCAGCATGAGATGGGAAATATGTTCCTTGCTATTACAGTTTTGATTCTGTTTTTGTATTTTATGTGGATTGTAAAGAGAAGAATTATAAAGCTTTGATTCAGAGAATCTCTCTTTCCATGTAAACATATGTATAAATATACACATATATTTATTTCCCCTCCCAGAGCAAAGATAATGTTTATCTCTAGTGATGGCTCAATGTCTAGTCCAAAATCAACACACAAAAAAATCATACAAACAGTAAAGCATCCCCATGTTTTGGACTATCCTAGTACAGACTTTATCAGCTGCAATCCCAAATACATATCCTTTTGAGAAATGCTAAATGACCCTTTTTTCATTAACCTTCTTGCTGCACTATAGTATACTGCAATATTATTTCCGCCTAGAGAATGATATAGTTTTATTTAATAAAAAATGTAGAAAAAAACACCAGTAAATTCTTTTTATACTCAAGCCATGTTAAGAGTTTATTCACTGGCAACAAGATAGGAGATTTCCAACAGACACAGATCTTTCAGATGCATCTTTCTTCCTGTATCTGACATACATGACCTCCTTCTCCCCTTCCCCATTCCTCAGTTCTTTACATGCATTTCTGCACTGTCCTCTATCTCAAACTTAAAGGTGTGCCAAATCAAGAGCAGCAGTGCTAAAGGGTGGTCAGAAAATAGGACAGCAAAGGTTTTTGAAGTGAACAAAGCAGCATCCTGTTCCTACCACCTATCAAGCTTGTTTCTGGTTTCTTCTTGTACTGAAAGCCAGGTTGGGTGTTTGCCACTCACTTCAGGAATTTAGCAGCAGACACAGCACAGCCCTTCAACACACTCTCCCAATGGCTTGTGAAATTCATGTGGAGAAATCCCATCTCAGTCTATGTCAGTGCACTTAGTGGTAAGTGAATTCCTAACCCACCACACTAGTAAATGGGGTTAGCTGTTCTGAAGTGGCTATATTAATATTATTAATGTAGCTAATATCGAGAATAAAGAGTAGACAGCAGAAACAAGAAAATCGCATTTATGAGGACTTTAGAAACTTCAGTCCACAAAAGACAGGAAAATGTATGATAAATAAATGACCTTTATACTCAAGTATTTTCTAAGTACAAAGCTAAGGTTAAGGAAAACTTAAAATAACACTACTTAATTTTTTTGTTAGCTGTTTGTATTTTATTTTCCTTTTTTTTAACTTCTCACGGTTTTCCTTAGATACATGATTATCTAGGCACATTATTATGCAAAGATCTTTTGTCACCTTTTCAAGAATGCAAAATTTCAAGTAAATATCCTATATTTGATTTAATAAAAATTGCCACAAGTCCTATCCTTTTTTTTTTTATTCTATATATTAAACTGAGTTTGCCATGACTGAACTAAAAGGTACTTGATAACAAATGGTTACAGGGCATGGGTTGATATTTAAGAGGTAAGGTTGCACCAAGGTAGATTTGATGGGCCATTTTGTATTGAGGATAACCAGCAATGACATTTCTTAAAAAAGGTCTGGATGCTAAAGAGGAGGAACGGTCTAAATGCATCAACGAAAACTGCTGCTGAGCATGACTGCTTTTTTTAATATTTTGACTATTTTCAAAGGAAAGACAGTCATGGTACAAATGTTTTTTCAATAAATCTCTGGTGAGTACCGGGCACTTCTAAGATCAGTTACACAGCATACTCTTAAAATGATTAAACTGTCTCTCACAGCACTTTAAATGATAGACTGCCCAGAAAAAGCACAAGTGCCCCACAAATTAGGAATTGTAGCAGTAGTTGATAAGCTAGAATGAGCTCTGGGGCGTTTTAGGACACACCTCACCCTCATTACTGGGCTGCCCCTCTTGGAAAAACGCTTCCCCTTGTGTAAGGTCATTCAACTAGATTAAAATATCTCACTGTAATGTTACCTCTTTATAACACCTAACATACTTGGGTATGGAAGTGCTGGTTATGGGATGAACAATGAGCTTACTTTTATATGCACTGCATAAAGATACCACTAGTGTGATTTAGTTGAAAAGGAAAATTTAATATGTATTTCTGGGATGGCTCTATCTAAAGTCACAAGTCGCCATGATAAAGAATTTAAATTTTGAACAGTTCCCCTGCTCCCTTCTTCAAGTTGTTATGAATGTCTATAATTTAGGACTCTGTGTTGCTAACATGCATGTGGATATCTTGTTAGTCATATGAATAAAGCTGTATAATTAGGCAGTGGTGTAATTCGTAGCCTCCAACTCTTTCTTCCACCTTCCCTTTCTGATGCTCCTTGAAGAAACTGCGATTTATGTTGGTGGCAGATCGTGCCACCGTTATTCACAGAAATACCCTTTGCCTGAGATTTCTTTGAAATTAGTCACAAGAATTAAACCTTCTAGCAGTCACGAAGGACAGGGATATACCGCGACAACTCCTCCGCCGCCCACACATGCGGGGATGATGTTTGCTGAGATGGGAACTTGGGCAGGTGACCAAATGGTTAACTGTGCTTATCCTTTCATCCTCCAAACTGACAGAGACTTCTTTAAATTCCTAGAACTCCTTTTACAGAGTCTCTGTTTGACAATTTCTAAATGTGCCCAAACGTGCACCAAGTTCATCTCTATTAACAGGAAACGAAACTGAAATAAAGAGGCACTCTTCATGTTGACTGCAGGCATTTCAGATTTCATGGCAGCCTGTGTCTCCCCAGTGCCTTTCA
Source organism: Anthoscopus minutus (assembly GCA_013399455.1). Taxonomy (NCBI): domain Eukaryota; kingdom Metazoa; phylum Chordata; class Aves; order Passeriformes; family Paridae; genus Anthoscopus; species Anthoscopus minutus. Next base: position 1,840 of record VWYI01032599.1, on the reverse strand, counting down.
CATGGAAGAGATAATGTGTGTGAAGAAAAACAAAATTGCAGGTTTAGTAATGTCAGAATCTGATTTATGCCAAAATAGAGATGTCAACAATAGCAGAATAAGTGACAAGTGTTAAATTACCCAAAGAAGTAAATTCTGTAATTATTTACCTCCCTGGCATGTGATCCTTAACAACCTCCAGACCTAAAAGGAACAGCAGGAACTGTGCACATTTTTAAATTCAGCATTTTTTCTCTTTTTTCTGAGAAATTACTTTTTGCCCCCATTTTTTTTTTAGTACAATCAAGTGCCACAATCAACATTTCAAATAAAACATCAGCATCAAGCCCCACAGCTGAATATGCTGGGAGCTGAGTATACAGTCATCTGCAAATGGACAACTTTAATTCGATTCCTGGCACCACTGGCCACGCTGAGAATTCTTCTATCTCTTCACATCAGGGGTTTGCTCTTTTAAGCACTGCTCCCTGAAGGGAAGGCAAAA
>VWYI01032598.1:17081-46050 GCA_013399455.1 Anthoscopus minutus | reverse complement strand
GAAACATGCATTTCCACCTTGTTCTGAGGCAGAAATACCATTTCCACCTTGTTCTGAGGGAGAAATACGGATTTCCCCATGTGTTACGGAGTGGGAACTCTCACTTGATTTCTAAAGGAGGCAAAGCAAGCAACACCCTGGGGGTTTTTAGCCAAAATTATGGTTGCCAGAGTCCTCTTGGGTTAATTGTGAGCAAATACACTTCACACAGACCACCCTTAAAAGTTGACCAGGCTCCATGTTTATGTGTCTAAATTTGGCAGCAGGATTATACTGCATTATGGAAAGCACCCTCCTTTCACCCAAAGTATTTTTATTTTTAATGAAACGGCCTGCAAACCTGAGGTAAATAACACAGCTCTGGCAGGCACCTTTGATCACCCTCTTCAGGACCAACCCATTCATTTTTCCACTCTTTTCCCAGTCATTTCTGATCTCAAAATAAGCTGGAATCCCGCTGCTTAATTATTTTAGGCGGGTGCAGTGGATGGGCTGCAATTACTGTCAAAACCTCGTGGTACCAGAGCTCTGTTCCCACATGCAGAGAGGCCACAAAATGTGATTTGAGGCACAGTGCTGGTGACCACAGAGGGGACACAAAATGTCAGCTCTCAGCTCCTGAGGACTCCCAGGATTTTCTCATTCCTCATAGGAACGAGCAGTGCTGGGTGCTTGTGTTTTGATCTTTTCCCAGGTTGGAGAAATCTGATTTAATGTTGCCTGTGGAAGGAGTAAAATTCAGTTTGAGCAGTGCTGGGTGCTTGTGGCTTGAGCTTTTCCCAGGCTGGAGAAACCTGACTTTGTGCTGCCCATGGGAGGAGTGAAATTCAGTTTGTGCCGTGCTTGTGGTCAGGATTTGTGGTGTGGTCATCCTGCTCCAGTGGCTTGGGAGTGACCTGGAATACTGGACAGTGATGTAGGAATTTTGTACACTTTTCCAGCTCAGTTGCTTCTTAGCAACTCTTCAGTTGCTTCTGAATCCCTCTTTTCCCCAGAAGTTTGTGTAGGATTAACAACTTCCACGTAAAGCGCCTCAAAATCTGGGATGACAGAGGATGCAAAATTCCTGCTCCTTTAGAGATGGGACCCAGGTCTGGTGGCTTTTCCCTGGAATTCAGGAAGTGGATGAGGAGCAGCTGCTGCTCTCTCCCACATTTCTGGAGACAAAGAGAGGGGCTGAGCAGAGTGCAGAGGGGTGATTTGATGCCTCAGCCATTTCCTCCTGAGCCTTGGTGCTGTCTGCCAGCTCTCAGATTGGACCAGGGCTGGGGATGCATCCCCCAGAGCGCAGCCTGACGGATTCTTTGTGGGTTTGGGAAGGCTTGAGATGCTCCAGAACCACACAGGAGTGACTCAGTCCCGTGTCATGGGTTGGACACTTTTCTGTCTCAGGCACTCCAGGTCAAAAATTGATTTTGGGGGGCATCTTTTGGATAAATTTAGAAGGTTTGGGAGCACTCAGTTGCAAGTGGCCCTGACAAAAATCCCGATTTTCAAGGAAAATCCAGTTGCTAGCTGCTGCTGTGGAACTTGGGGAAGGATTAACAGATGCAGATACATGAACAGAGCCACTCCTGCACACTCTGCCAGCCCCTCATGGCTTGTGGATGGATTTTGAGCTCATACCTGTTTTTTCTTTAACACTCTGTGTCGAATCAAAAATAATAATTCTCTCCGAATAGAGTGGGAGATGAGTACTTAATCATTTAGGAAATGTAATTTCACTGGGGTAAAGAAGCAGCAGGTAGAAATGTGATTTCCCTATGGAATGGGAATACTGGGAAGATCTGAGAGGCAAGAGGGATGAAAATGGGGCCACTGGAAAGTTAAAAATGAGGTTTCTTCCCAAAATCTCCCAGGCTGGTGTGCAGCTGGTCCAGGCTCTGCTCCCAGTTCTGCCACTGCTGCGCTCTGTGAGTTTGGGTGACTCATTTCCTTTTGTGTTCCAGGGTTCCCTCCTGCTCCTGTCTGCTTAGACTCCAATTTTTTCCTACCAGGAGCTGCCCTGTGCTGTGTGGGACAGACCCAAGTGTGCTGTGACCAAGAGAGAGCCTTGCACACATGAATGAGGGACCAGAAAACATATTTAATGTGATTATAGTTATTTTTTAACAACATTTAAATTGAAACAATCATAGCAAGTGCTTAATTTTTTTTTAAACTAAAATTATTTTTATAGAGAACTGATTTTTCAGATTTACCTTCTTACAGTTTGGTCACGCCAAAAATACTAAACACAAAACTATAATTTACACCTGCTCTGTGGGTGTCAGTGAGGTGTTGCTTTGTGTCTCTTTTTTCATCCCTGATTTATTTGCTGCCTGTTTTCCCATTTCTCATTGGTCAGTTGTTTTTTTGGTTTATTTTTTTTTTGGGTAGCTTCTGTCTGGAACAAAAAAAAATAAAATAAAAAAAACAGTGTTGTTTTCCTGGGCAATTTCTCTGTTTTTGTAACTGGTTTCTGTTAATGGTTTTGAGATGAATCCCAGGAATCTGAAGCTTTCCAGCCAAGGGGGGTGTTTCAATATTGTGCCATCCAAGGGTGCTGGAATGCAGGGAGCTTTTGGAGATGCCTTGTGGGTGCAGACAGAGCTCTGTGACCTGCTCCAAGGACAGCACAGCTGGAAGAACACACAAACACATGGATTAATGGGAATAATCCACACAGCTGGAAACCTCTGGATGCTGCAGTTTAACTCCTCACTTGGGTACATGCAGGTCTGTCCCAGACAACTGCACAGCTCAGTGTGTTCAGCAGATCAAAACCCTCTCAGCATTTCCATCTGACTAAATTCCTGCATTCCTGGACATGCACATGAACTAATTTCTCCTCCTTGGGTTATAGGGAAGTGGAGCTTCCAGCTGGAGATTCAAGGAATTTGAAATCAAGAGATTTCAAGGAGGAAGTTGAGGAGGTGCCTGCAAAGGACAGCCCCAAACCCACCTGCTGTTCCTATTCCTCTGGTTTTGCTTCAAATTAAGCACCAGGGGAGGGTTGGGTTGGACATCAGGAGGGATTTCCCCATGGGAAGGGCTGTTAAACTCGGGAATTGCTGCCCAGGGAGGTCTGGAGTGCCCATCCCTGGAGGTGCCCCGGGAGCACTCGGAGCTCTGGGCTGGGGACAAGGTGGGGATCCCAGGCTGGACTCTGATCCTGGAGGGATTTTCCAACCTCAGCAACCTGGGATTCCATGGCAGGCTTGGCTTCTGTGGGGATAATTCCCACTTGTAAGGCCTCATTTGAGCCTGGCTTAATTCCTTGGGGTTTGAGCCTGGTGTGATTCCTTGGGGTTTGAGCCTGGTGTAATTCCTTGGGGTTTGAGCCTGGTGTAATTCCTTGGGGTTTGAGCCTGGAGGGATTTTCCAACCTCAGCAGCCTGGGATTGAGGAGTGCTTGGGCACAGCTTGGCAGTGACTGCCAGTGGGTGTTTCTGTGGACTTACCTGTCTCTGGCTGTGCCAGGGCTGGTATTTAATGTTCCCACATTATTTTTTTATTCACCCCAGTCTGAAGGTGTCAGAGCTCTTCCCTGCTCATCCCCAAGTTTGCCTCAGCTGCTTTGGTGGCTGCATCTCAGGCTGCTGATTACAGTGGATTCCAGTGAAATGAAGCAAAAATCCAGCTGGTGAGACCATCACCTTGTCATTCTGGATGTGCCCTTCAGAGAAGGCAAATCAGGGGTTTTTGTGTTTGTGGCTGGGGAACAAGCAGGGTAATGCTGGGGCTCAGAGGTGCCTGGCTTGTTCCAGCCCTGCAGTAATGACAGGTTCTGCTTGGCAGCCCTGTCATTGTGGCTGGCTTTCAATTTTGCCCTTTCAGTTCACAGTTCTTGCTCTAAGCTGGATTATTTCAGGCTTGCTTAAGGGCTTCGTGGCAGCTGGAAGATTTGGTTTAAAGAGAAAAGCTTTGCCACCAAGTGAAAAATGGTGTCGGTGTAAATTAACCCCGAACTGCAGTACTTCTCTTTTGCTGTTCCCATGCAAAGTTGTTTTTTTTTTCCATATTTCATTTTGAAGAATCCCTGCTGCCTTTGCCACTGCCAATTAGCTGTACTCTTGTACTCTTTATTCCTAAGCTGTAGTGTTCCCTACTACTTTTCTGTTCCAGGAATTTTATCCTTTCTTCTTCCCACAAGTAGGTATTTTCTCTGATCTTGGTGGAACACTCTGGGTCCTGCATTTAAAGAAGTTGTTGATGATAAGCTTGGAGTGTTGACAAATCCTGCACACAAGGCCTTGTACTGTAATTTGCGTCAATAGATCATTAATGCTGGCATTCCTTTTTAATTTATGGATTTATGGCTGTGAAGATGGGGTGGAAGGGGCCACTTCCACTCCTGTTTCTCAAGGTTAGTGACTCAAAAACTGCAGTAAGGGATGGAGGGTTGCCCTAGGCATCAGACCTTTTCCCTGATCTGATTCTTGCTCAGCTTTTCTGGCTGCTGATCTTCAATTTGGTTTTATTGGGAAGTCTCTCAGTGCAGCCTGAAAACAAAAATGGTAAAAATGGCAGAGATGGAGAGGAGGAAACTTCCTGACAGTCATAACTTCCCACAAGCCAATTACCCTTGTGACCCCTGCACTTTCAGCAGAGCTTTGCAACCCCAGCCACTGCTTTAGTTCTGAATTAGGTGTGAAATACCTAATTTTCTTTTGCTACAGTGAAAAAGAGGTGGCTCTGGGAACACAGGAGCCTTTCTTCTGCTGCTGACCCGATCTCATGATCTCATGGCAGGTGCAGAGCCTGCAAAACCACTCCTGTTGCTGCTGGAAACTCCCTTTTCCTTGCCTGGATGAAGTTACTGTCTCTGGTCGGGATTTGTGGTCAGCTGGAGATGAGCAGTGGGCAGGCAAAGGACAAAAACTGGTATTGGGAGAATCAACCCCAATTCCCCTGGGAGTGGGGAAGGGGAAAGGCTGGGGAGCACTGCTCAGCTCACAACGGAGAAGCTTGGTACAAATTCAACTCCTAGAGCAGGAAAAATGTTGACACAGCTGCTCTTCCAGGATGTCTTTGGAGCAGCAAAGCCCCAGGAAGCAGGGCTGGCTGCAGATTGTGCAGGATTAGAGAGGGGACAAGGCAGAGATCTGCAAACCAGGCTCTGTGTCCCTTTCTTCCCCTCTGTGAACCCCAGAGAAGCTGCTGCTCTTCCCGTGGATGATTTTAGGAGATTTCAGCCTTGTTCAGCCTGGACTTGGCTCCTTGCAGTCAGGAAATATCCAGTCCATGACAGCAGCAACCACAGCAATCTGCTCCCTCCCAAAAACCCTGTGAGGACCAGGCAGTAACCTCTGCAGTGCCACAGCTGGGAGGCAGAAAGATGGGGAAAACCCCTGGAATTGCAGCCTGGAAGGTCCTGTCTGTGCTTGAGAGGGACCAGAGGAAGGAGAGAATGCTGGTTTTGCTGTCTGTTCAGTGGGAGCAGCTTTTTGCCTTCCAGCCAGGCATTTTCTGCTCTGAGCACAGCCTGGTCTGGCTCCCTGATGGAGACAACAGGAAAGGCTCCTTTGTCCTTGAGATTCCATGGGATTCCATGGGATTCCATGGGATTCCATGGGATTTCATGGGATTCCATGGGACCCCTGGCCCAGCAGCTGCTCTGGATCAGTGCTGCCCTTGTTGTGACACCTGGCCCAGGTCAGGGACAGGGGAACAGGAGCCTTTCCTGCCTGCAGGTGGTTCTGGGGTTGGAATAATGGGAATTCCTGCGGCTGGCAAAGAGGAGCTGATGGAATTAGGGTTGCAGCTGGGCTGGATTTGTTCATATCCAGGTGGTGCCACAGCTCAGGTGATCGAGGGAGAGGCTGTTGCTATCCCATTACCCCCAAATCTCCTTGCTACATAGAAATGCAGTTTCCAGGGACATTTTTCAGAGTTCTTATCTGAATATTATTTTAGGATTTTTCCCTAGAAACAAACCAGCTCTCTGGATCTGTCTTGGACAGTGTGGAGTTAACAGCAGGCTTTTTTTTTTTTATGGTCATATTATCTAATAATAATAATAGCTTCAGTTTCTTGGAATTTGTTTGGAAGTGTCTGGTTCTGTCTGATGCTGGAGACAGGATCCTGGACTGGGTGAAGTTCTGATCTGGATGCTCCCAAAGCTTCCCTTGTTGCAGTGGGTAATTATTTAAATGTTTATTTAGGGAGTTGTTGTAATTATAATACTCTCCTCCTTCCTGAGACTCTTCCCCCTCTGGGAGAGAGGGAATCTATTTTCTGGTAGAGAGACAGAAATATGTCAGAAGGAAAAATTCAAGTGTGGCAATTAAGTTTAACCTCATGGATCCCATGGGAAAGCTTCTGATTTTGTTTTTAAGTTCTCTTATGGAGTCCCACAGACATTTAAGGACAGTCAGTTTTAATTCCTTTTCTTCACTTGATGACTAATTTGATTGAATTGTAAAATCCAATAAATCCAATCCACTAAATGGTGTTAACCATAAGCAACAATAACCTGACAACAGAATGCAAGAAAACAGAAAAACTTACCATATTTTAATTTTCCTAGAACATGTAATTTTACTTTTAATATCCTAGCAGCAGCTACTCTATTTCCTACTTTATACTCTATTTCCTGACTTTACACTCATTATAATTTTCCTGTAAATACCTAGCCCTTGCTTACAAATCACAGGACAGGGTAAATATTGTTTTCTAGGTTGTCTTTGGAGACTGGAGCTGGAAGTAAAACCATATGAGGAGACCAAGATGAAAACCCCATTGAAAGCAGCAGAATAAATCCAGTCTGGAGGAGTGTCAGACAAAGGGAGAAACAGCTGGATCAAGTAAAGCACGAGGAAAATTGGTTCCATCCCTAGGGGGAGGGAGAAAGATTTGTTTTGTCAGCCCAGAGCTGTGTGGGACCAGCTTCACCCGATGAAACTTTGATGTCAGAGTCAGGGAGGGCTCAGAAGGACCCGGAGGGAGGGGAAGGAGGAGAGGGATCTGCAGAAAGTGTGAGGGGAGGGAAGGGAAGGGAAGGAGGTGGAGAGGGGCTGGGGAGGTGGGGAGCTGGAAGTTGGAGGTGGAGTAATCCTGCAGAATCTGAGCTGCTGTCCTCAGCTCTGGGGATGTAAATCGATGAGGTCATAGTGTTTTCCAGTTGCAGACAAGAAAGTTAAAGGAAAAAAGTCTTCAATTTGTTTTTCAAGAGAGGCGAAAACTCCCGAGAAGTCGAAGAAATGGAGCAACTTGCAAAACTCCTCCTGTGGCAGATTTTGCTTCAGCAAAGTAAGCTCTGAGCTGCTGGTGTGGTGTTACTTGTTTGTATTTCAGCTGCACAACGGGGCTGGGGGTTGGCAGCCAGATTTTGAGCTGTTATCTTTGTAAGATTTTGTTCAGATTCCTGAATTTGCTCTGTTTTCCTCTGGGGAGGCAAGGGAGTCGTAGGTTTCCTTTGCTTTTTGGGGGGGAGAGAATGGAAAAATGTTTGAGCTCTGTTCAAGGATGTTTGTGCAATATTTTTTTTTTTTCCCTATCAACAAATTCAAAACCAATAAGCCTGGGTGTGAGTACAGCAAAGCTTTCACAGTCATATTCACAGGATTTAAGGTTGTTTTTTTATGTTGGAAGAAGCAGAAACAGCTGGAGGTGTGTGTGTGTGTGAGGGTTCAGATGGAGGGAAAAAAGGATGTGTGGGTTTTGGTTTTCTTTTCCTCTTGTCAGCATAAAGACACACAGAATTCACTTTTGGGTAGCAAGGTGCAAGAAAGGAAGTGAGGAGGAGAAGTTTTTTTGGGTGCTGGTGACCCCCTGCTCTTCCAGCTCTTTTAAAAGGCTGTGTCTGACACTAGAGCCCCTCAGTTCCTCAGCACTGAGGTGGAGTAAGGTGAGGAGCTCTCCCTTTGCTCCCTAATTAATCCATTTTCCATGTCATCACAATGCCTCAAGGCAAGGTTTTGTTTGTGCAATATGATGGATCAGTCATAGGGACAGAAGGGTTAAAGTGGCTCAGAAATCTGGGGTGTAGGGTGGGTTAAAGAGGAGGAGAGGCCACAGTTCTGTCACAACCAGTCCAGTGACTCCCAGAGAGGTTTGGCAGAGCACCCAGGGCAGGAATAGCAGGTTGGGCTGCTGCACAGCCTGAGGTCCCACCTGAGCATGGATGATCTCTGACAGAATTTCAGGTGCATTTTGGATTTACCTGGCTGCACTCCTGGCAGCCCCGATGTTTGAGCCTACCCAAATCAGGTTATAAGTCAATAGTGAGGATGGGAAGGGGAGAAGGGGGGGAAATCTGTGATCCCTCCTGCACAGAAACCACTCCTTCAAGTGTTAATGTCTCGGGGAGGAACAGCTCCGTGTTTGGAATGGCTCTAAAAACCATTCTGTGGGCCTGCAGCCAAGGGGAAGCTCACAAGGCAGGGGAGGGTTTCTAAAGCTCAAAATCCCAGAAAAGCTGGGGCAGATCTCTGAGGGATCCTGTCTGTGCCCCAGCTGGGGATTGGCTCCTTGTGCAGACACAAAGTTCTTCCTTTCTGCAGAGGCAGCACATTCCTGCTCTCTGCATGTTCCTACCTGCAGGGAGTGCTGGGATTGTTAAAGCTGGATGGATATTTAAGGGCTCTGACATCCTTTATGGAAGTGGGAGACTCTGCTGCTGGGAAAGTTGTCCCAGGAAGCCTTTAAAAATAAACAAACACAGAGATTTAGAGAAAATCCCAGTTCAAAGCCAGGCTTTGAAGGGAAATTCTGTTTTACTGCAGGCTGGACAGGAGGAGAATGGGAGAAGTTTAGGAGGAGCTGTTTTGCTCAGCATATCCTTCCTCCAGATGAGCCCAGATGTTGCTCCTGGGTACTGCTCAGGGGGCTTAAGAAATCTGGCTCCCAGAGGAGAGCTGGGCTCATTTATTTCACTGTCACCTTGCTGCTGCTGCTGCTGCACCAAAAGCCATCAGGGCCTCTCAGCCCCCTAAAGAGTCAGGATGGAGCCACTGCCACTCCCCAGAGGGTTTGGGGACAGCGTGGTGGCACTGCTGCTTTTCCCATAATTGTGTAATGACCCTACAGAGCCCATTAAACCCCCTCTAAACTGGAGGATTTCTGGGAGAAATGAGGAATCTGGCACACACAGATTTGGGGAAGAATGTGTCCTTTCTGCAGAACTTTTCTGCTTTGATCATTTTGCATCCCTCAGTATGAAACAGGGACTCACTCAGTGCTGCTGAGCAGCAGCTCCTGTGTCCCAGGAGGGAGCTCATCCCAGGATTGTTCAGGCAGGACTCAGGGGACAGTTTTCTGTCCTTGCCCTGCTCCAAGGACTCAGCCTGGAGAGCTCTGAGCGTGTCACAGATCTTTCACAGCCTGAGCCTTTTGCTTCTAGTTTGCCCACAGGGGTTTTTTTTGTGGTTTAATTCCTCACATGAAAAAATGGATGGGATTCAAGAAGTAAGAGCTGGCTGTGCCTTTTACAAGGGATTAAGAAATCGTTTTCCAGGCTGCTTTTCCTCTTCCTCTGCTGTGGGACCACAGAGTTACTCTGGGATCTTGCTGAGTCAGCACAGAATGTGTCAGGGGGCAGCACAGAATTGTCTTTTGTTGGGGTTTTTTTTTGTGGTTACATCACCCAGAGAAGACAAAGTGATTCTTCATCCCATGGAACTTGAAATTTTAAAATGAAAGCCCCAGCTGAGTTCTGTGTTGACAGCTCTGAAGGCAGCTGAGGTTTAGAAGTTGCAGGTCCTGGAGGCCTGTGGTGACAGAGGTCAGAGCTGTCACCAGGTGCATGAAGACTTTGGTTTTACAGTTTACTCACCAAAATCCCTGCCTGCAGTTGACCCCAGTGCTGCAGTTCATGAGCTCTCACCTTGACTGGGCTGTGCTTTATCTCTGTTCACAAGCTGCTGTGCCATAAAATCCCTTTTAAAAGCAGGGCTCGGTTGCTCTGCTTGTCTCACACAGCAGAGGGAGGACACTGAAAAGAGAAAAAGGCTCATTCCTCCTTCCACTGCTGCTCTCTGCTCAGGTTATTGGAGGTCACTTGTTCTAAATTCCATTTTCTCCAGGCATCCAAGAGATCAGAGACATCCCAGATTCCTCAGATTTCTGAGTGATCTCATTTACAGCTCTGTCAAATAAGTTTGAGCCTTACCCATGAGCTGATGGATGTGTGCAGATTTCCAGCATGGCTGAGGAGTCAGAACAATCAGTTCTTCCTTTGTCTGCTGGAGTTCCTGTGCCTCTTGTGAAGAGTTATCCCTTTTTTCCCCTTCTAGAATTCTGCTGCTTGGCTACAATGTCTTTTTAAAAAATTATTTATTTTTTAAAATATTTGTAGCACTTTGTCAAGCTATGGATGATATCCTAGGGCAGGTTCAGACCCAAAGTTTCTCTCCAGACTCTGTGTGTGCACGAAGTCAGAAACCCTTTCTCTCCCACCTCTCTATGCTGAACTCCAGTATTTTAAGTTCACCTCATCTAGGATGGCTTTTGTCGTGGTACTCAATGCCAACCCAGCTTTGCATGGCAACAGCCAGCAAGTCACAAATCCAGTCCATAAAATGCAAAATATAAAATCCATGGGCTCTTCCCTGGTCCCAACAGGACACAGCATCTCCTGCTCACTGAGGGACAAACCAGAAACACCTTGGAATGACTTTTTGAGGAGGCAGCAGCATTCCTGCCCTGTTCAAGTTTTAAGACTGGAGGGAAAAAAAAACCCAAACCCACAAGACATCAGCTTTTCTTGTCTAAAAGCTGTTCCATCCCAGCCAAGCCCCTTTTTCAGAGTTGTGTTTGGAAGTGCTGGAGAAGCACCCGTGGCTGCCCAGGCTCCAGCTGGGAAGAGGCAGGGAAGGGTGGTCCTTGCCCTGGCAGGTGGGAGGTGCAGGGCTCCAAAAAGGTGCAGAACCAGGTGCTGCTGTGAGCTCCGAGCTTTGGATGGCCGAGCTTTTGGCACTCGTTGGATTTACAGAGCTGCATTTGTAAATTTGCTTCCTGAATTCCATGCTGCTCCCTGCTTTTCCCATTAGCTCTCTGGAGGAAAGGAGAGCAGTAAATGCCTTCATTCCTCTGCCTGAGCCAGCAGAGGATGTTTCTGTCGCACCAAATCCATTTGTTGTTGGAGGCAGCCTCAGACACGGTTCCCCAGCTCACAAATCGCTGGGCATGTCACGACATGGCACAAACCACACCCATTCAGCCAGAGGCCCTTGCCTGGCCACAGTGACACCTGTGCTGTGCTGGCAGCTGCTGGCCTGTCACAAGTGGCACCGAGTTTTCCTGGCTGATTTGGTGCTGTGGAAGAGCTTTTTTGTCATTCTTTTGTTTTTCTAAGCTAAATCTAAGCCCTGGCTTGCAGAGGCAAGGGCTGCAGCTGATACATTTTGTGGCCTATCAGGAGAGACAATCAAATGATGGAATTGTGATGTCTCTTTCTTAGATACAGAGAGCACACACCTTGTCCAAGATTTGATTTTTTTCTTTGTGGTGCTGAGATTTTAAATGTAAGAAAAAAATACCTTGTGTTTGAAGTGCCTTTGAAGCAGTTCAGCAGAGAGTGCTGCTCATTTTTTGTTCTCTGCTGTCCCTGCCCAGTGTTTTGTGATAGAAAAAGGGGAGGAAACCATGTTTATTCTCAGCACTTGGTGGTGTGCTAAAATACCCCCAGTCTGGAGTTGAATTTGAAATTCATAAATTTCAGGGCTGAAAAAAAAATTTAAAAATACAGCCTTTGTCTGGAAGGCTTTGTGCCTCTGACATTAGCAGGACAAAACCTCCAATGATTTTTGATGGAACCCACTTGGGTTTGGCTGGGTGGAGAGATGAATGGTGGTGTTGTGTTGGGAATCTGTGTTGGGAATCAAAAGCCTGATGCCAGGAGACCTTGTAGACCCCTCCCACACAAGGAGCAGGAGGGGTTGCACCAGAGAAATGCAGAATCAAAGGAATTGGTTCATCTCTGGCAAAGTTCTTCCTGTGTGGATCTGAGCCATGTGAGCTGGAGAGAGCTGCTGCATGCAGAGCACCACAGAATTAACTGTGCAGGCAAAGTGTGTGGCAGGAGTGGGACATGGAGCAGCCAGGCAAAAAACAGGGAAGAGGGGAATAGGTGGATCAGTAACAGAGGTGGCTGCTGACTTGGAGTGTGTTTGTAGCTTTTTTATCCTTTTGTTGTCAGTAACACTCTTTATTTTCTGCTTTGACAGGTTCTGTGTGCTCATATTCAGGTGAGTGGCATCTCTATAAATCTGCCAGGTTCTGTGATCACGAGGAGGAGTGAGAGGGACCCTGATTCCATGGCTTGCACAGGCATTCCTAACTTCATCCCATGCACTGGTGTCTCTAAACCTGGATTAAACTGGGGGTCAGGATTAGGAAGGGTGGGTAGGACAGCTTCGGTGTACAATACTGATAACAGAGATTAATGAAATCTGTGTGTGTTAAAGTTTTATTTATTAGGAAAAGGTTCTTCCCCCTGAGGAGGGCAGTGCCCAGGCTCCCTAGGGAATGGGCACAGCCCCAAGAGCTCCAGGAGCATTTGGACGCCGCTCCCAGGGATGCACAGGGTGGGATTGTTGGGGTGTCTGTGCAGGGATAAGGTTGGATCAGTGATTCTCTGGTTCCCTTCCAGCTCAGGCTTCTTTGATTCTCCACAAGAATGCCCTGTGCTGCTCTTGAAACCAGAATCAAAAACATGCAGACATTCCAGCGCTCCCACTCCAGCACCTCCTTCACACACCATTAACTCCATAACCCTACAACTCTTTTTTTTTTGGTTGGGTTTTTTTTTTTTTTTTACCATTAACTCCCCAACCCTCCAACTCTTCACTTTGCTGTTTGCTCCTGTTTTTCAGTCCCAGCTGATGTCTCCAACCCAGCCAGCGTGGTGGTGTCAGTGCTGAACATCAGCGCCGTGCTGGGCTCCCAGGCCGTGCTGCCCTGCAAGAGCCATCGCATGGTGTGGACCCAGGACCGCCTGCACGACCGGCAGCGCGTGGTGCACTGGGACCTGCTCAGCTCCTACTATGGGGACAGCAGGATGGAGAGGCTCTGTGACATGTACTCAGCTGGGAACCAGCGTGTCTACAGCTCCTACAACCAGGGCAGGATCCTCATGCCCAAAAACGCCTTTGCAGATGGGAATTTCTCGCTGGTGATCAAAGGTGTGGAGGGTTTGGGGCTCAGTGGGATTTGTGGGTTTTGGTGCAGATGGTTGCTTCACAGTATGGGGTTTGGTTTTTTTTTTGTGGAATAAGTTTTTCAGCTTATTTTTTGATAAATAAATTTAGTATCAGGTTAATAAATCTCATTCTTGGGAAGAATTTCAGGGTTTGGAAAGGGAGGTGAGGAAGTCCCCAGCCCTGGTCTGGGAGCAATCTTGGCTGTGCCTGGCTGTCCTTGATGCTTGGAATTCAGGATTCCAGGGTGTGGGAGCAATCTCAGTGCACTGGTGGCACTCAGTGCTCTGGTTACTTGTGCACCTCCAAGTCTGTCCCAGAAAACCTGCACAGCTCAGCACGTTCAGCAGATCAAAACCCGCTCAGCATTCCCTCTTACCAAACAGGTGCATACCTGGACAGTCACATGAATTAATTTCTGCTCCTTGGGCACTTAGGGAAGTGGAGCTTTCAGCTGGAGATTCAGGGCAGGAAGAAGTTGAGGCATTGCCCCAAAACCCAGGCACTGTACCTGGGCAGCCCTCTGGTTCTGCTTCAAAGTGAAGCAGCTGCCCCAGGGAAGGTTCAGGCTGGATATTGGAGGACTTTTTCCCCTGGAAAGGGTTGTTAAACGTGGGAATTGCTGCTTAGGGAGGTGGTGGAGTTCCCACCCCTGCAGATGTCCAAGTAAGGACTGGACATGGCACTCGAAGCTCTGGGCTGGATGACAAGGTGGGGATTGAGGTTGGACTCAATCTTGGAATTCTTTTCCAACCTCAGTGGTTCTGTGAGGTTCTCTGAAGCACTGACTCTTTTATTTGCATTTGAAACAGACCTGTTTTGAAAGAGAATTTGTAACAACCTGAAAGCCACCGGGACTTTTGTTGCCCTGTGGTTGTGATTCAGTTCCTGAACTATGAACACTCCATGGTCATTGTTCCTGTGCCTGCTCTCAGCTAAACCTAAACCTAAACCAGCTGCCTCTTTCCACCTCTTAAGAGAAACACCTTCCTCACAAGAGCAAGTCAACAAATTATTTCATTAGGTCACCAAATCATTATATTGATGATTTGTCTCTGCTTAACCTGCCCTGGTGATAAGCATGGCTTAGAACAAAGTTGTTTTGTATTCAGACAAGGATTTGGGAAACTGCAAATGACTCAAATAATCATTGTCTCAGTATAAAACACAGAATTCCTCTCTCTTCCCTGCCCTACAGGTGTTGCAGAGAGTGATGAAGGCACATATTCCTGTAATCTTCACCATCACTACTGCCACTTGTACGAAACTGTGAAGATCCAGCTGCTCATTGCCAAGAGAGGTGGGTGTGCTGAGAGCTCCAGGATTTACAGGTGCCCCAGCAGAGCCTGGTGCTCTGTGTTTGCTGTCTGCTTCCCTGACTTTCAGGGGTTTTATTTACAAATCTCTCTTCTTCCTTGGCCAAACAGCACCTGGAGCCTGCTCAGCTCAGTGTTTGCTCTTGGTCTTGCACAAAACTGTCCCTGTTGCAGTAGCAGCACACCCCTGGTGACAGTCCCCCTCACCTGGTGACAATCCCCATCCCTCCCTGGTGACAGTCCCACTCACCTGGTGACAATCCCCATCCCTCCCTGGTGACAGTCCCACTCACCTGGTGACAATCCCCATCCCTCCCTGGTGACAGTCCCACTCCCTGGTGACAATCCCCTCCATGGTGACAATCCCTCTCTGGTGACAATCCCCCTCACCTGGTGACAGTCCCCCTCCCATGGTGACAATCCCTTCCTGGTTACAATCCCTCCCATGGTGACAGTCCCCCTCAACTGGTGACAATCCCTCCCATGGTGACAATCCCTTCCTGGTGACAATCCCTCTCTGGTGACAACCTTCCCCATCCCTGGTGACAATCCCCCCTGTGGTGACAATCCCCACCCTCAGCTCAGCCACCAGGACCTGCCTGTGCTCTGCTGAGCCCTCCTGGGCAGGAGCCTGTACTTAGACTCAGCTCACCTTAAGCCCAGCTCTAGCAGCGAGCTTTGGCAGGAGTTCCCACCCATCTACACAGGGGCCCATTAAAACCCATTTCAACCTCTGGGGAACACCAGTGGAGCTGCTGGGGTGGAAGTGCAAATCCTCTGCTGCTCTCACAGTGCAATAAAAACACCCTGAGAGCCCCAGTCTGCTCCTCTGTGCTCTGGCTCCTTCTGTTATTCCTTTTCAAGAGCCAAGCACGGAGCAGTGCTGCTCTAGCTCCTCCAGTAATTAGGGCCTTTGTGGGCAGGAAAGCATTTCCTGCTCAGAGGATTGGGATAAAGATCCTCGTTCCATTCTTAGCCCGTGGAGGGAATTTGCTTCCTGCTCTCTGCAGCAGGAGATTAACTCTGAGTTAGAAGGAGGAGAAAGTGGGCTTAGGATGTAGAGGATAAAGGTGGTTTATTTCTTACTAACTGCTGAATTAAGGGTGAAAAAGCCAGGCTTGTTCATGTTCAGGCTGTGCCATGTGGCACTTTTAAGGTTTTTGGGAGGGGGGGGGTGTTACAGGATTCCAATCTTGTGGAATTTTAGGTTTCCAAGGGTGCCATCTGAGGTGTGCCTGGATGTCCTTGACACTTGGAATTCAGGACTCCAGATTCTGGGAGCAATCTCAGGTGTCTCTAGGTGTCCTTGACACTTGGAATTCAGGATTCCAGATTCTGGGAGCAATCTCAGGTGTCTCTAGGTGTCCTTGACACTTGGAATTCAGGATTCCAGGCTCTGGGAGCAATCTCAGGTGTCTCTAGGTGTCCCTGACACCTGGAACTCAGGATTCCAGGCTTTGGAAGCAATCTCAACTGTCTGTAGGTGTCCCTGACACTTGGAATTCAGGATTCCAGGCTCTGGAAGCAATCTCAGGTGTCTCTAGGTGTCCCTGACACCTGGAACTCAGGATTCCAGGCTTTGGAAGCAATCTCAACTGTCTGTAGGTGTCCCTGACACTTGGAATTCAGGATTCCAGGCTCTGGAAGCAATCTCAACTGTCTCTAGGTGTCCTTGACACTTGGAATTCAGGACTCCAGATTCTGGGAGCAATCTCAGGTGTCTCTAGGTGTCCCTGACATGGGGAATTTAGGATTCTAGATTCTAGGATCAATGTCAGGTGTCCTTGACACTTGGAATTCAGGATTCCAGGCTCTGGGAGCAATCTCAGGTGTCTCTAGGTGTCCCTGACACCTGGAACTCAGGATTCCAGGCTTTGGAAGCAATCTCAACTGTCTGTAGGTGTCCCTGACACTTGGAATTCAGGATTCCAGGCTCTGGAAGCCATCTCAGGTGTCTCTAGGTGTCCCTGACACTTGGAATTCAGGATTCCAGCCTCTGGAAGCAATCTCAGGTGTCTCTAGGTGTCCCTGACACTTGGAATTCAGGATTCCAGGCTCTGGAAGCCATCTCAGGTGTGCCTGGCTGTCCCTGACCCTTGGCGTTGAGTGGCAATTCCGCATCAGCCGCATCCCCGAGCTCACGGCACGCCACAGCCGATCGACCTAAAACTTCCCCCATTTTGACCAAAGAAAGGAAACCCGGGAAAGAAAACTAACTTGAACAAGCAAACAAAAAACAAGGCAGGGAGGGCAAACCAGCACAGATAGCAGCAAAAACACCCATTCCAAAATCCCATTTCCCCGGCAGGCGAGGAGGCCAGCGAGTACTGGGACGGCGAGAAGCCGGTGCTGGTGGCCCGGGCGGGCAGCACGGTGACTCTGCCGTGCGTGAACCGGCAGCACATCTGGACGGAGCGGCACAGCGAGGAGGAGCAGCAGGTGGTGCACTGGGACCGGCAGCCGCCCGGCGTGCCGCAGGACCGCGCTGACCGCCTGGTGGATCTGTACGCGTCCGGCGAGCGCCGCTCCTACGGGCCGCTGTTCCTGCGGCAGAAAATGAACGTCACCCGCGGGGCTTTCGCCCTCGGGGATTTCTCGCTGCGCATCTCCCACCTGGAGAGCGCCGATGAGGGAACCTACTCCTGCCACCTGCACCACCACTACTGCGGTCTCCACGAGCGCAGGATCTACCACGTGTCCGTCACGGAGCCCGAGAGGGACGGGAGGGGGGTGAACATCACCGCGCACGGCGTGGCCCCGGCTGCGGGTGAGTGGTTTCTCCTGTGGAGAGTCTGTAGGAGGTTCTGGTGGAGGTTTGGGCTTGGTGGTGGATTGTTGGGGTATTTTTTTTCTCTTCACAAATGGGGTGGGATTGGTGGGTGGCGTGTTGTGAGCTTTTGTTTGGGTGCCAGTCTCAGCTTTAGATACAGGAGATGGCACAAGCTCACATCTGGCATGAGCAGCCCAGCTTTAGATACAGGCACAAGCTCACATCTGGCATGACCAGCCCAGCTTTAGATACAGGCACAAACTCACATCTGGCATGAGCAGCCCAGCTTTAGATAGAGGAGGTGGCACAAGCTCACATCTGGCATGACCAGCCCAGCTTTAGATACAGGCACAAGCTCACATCTGGCATGAGCAGCCCAGCTTTAGATACAGGAGGTGGCACAAGCTCACATCTGGCATGAGCAGCCCAGCTTTAGATACAGGAGGTGGCACAAGCTCACATCTGGCATGAGCAGCCCAGCTTTAGATACAGGAGGTGGCACAAGCTCACATCTGGCATGAGCAGCCCAGCTTTAGATACAGGAGGTGGCACAAGCTCACATCTGGCATGAGCAGCCCAGCTTTAGATACAGGAGGTGGCACAAGCTCACATCTGGCATGAGCAGCCCAGCTTTAGATAGAGGAGGTGGCACAAGCTCACATCTGGCACAAGCAGCCACAGATCCCTTTGTTACAGAACATTTTGTTAAGTTTTTCAGCTAACAGCCTGTTGCTAAAGCTTACAGACAGTAGTTCTAACCCATCACTAAAAGTACCCGCTTCAAACAATTTGCTTGTTTGCTTTCTATTAACAATACCTAATACTTCATTATTAAGCTTAAAACCTTCTGCTATCTTGGTAAGCAGATTTTTCTGCAGCCTTAAGGTCTATCTTTGCCAAACCTAAAATCTCAACTCTTCTTTCATATCCTTGCATATTGTATTATTTTATCTTCTTTACTTTCAGGCCTTGCAGCTGCAGCTAGCTCTAAGTTCTCTGTTTTTCCTTTTCTGAAGCCTATTTTCACAGCTTCTGAAAGTCTTCTTTTCCTGTTTCCCACACAGACTCTGTCCCTTTAGTTGGATTAAATCCTGGGGTTCCTCTGCCTGGTTTGTGGACGTGGCACTCGGTGCCATGGTTTAGTTGGTGAGGAGCTGCTTGGTCATGGGTTGGACCTTAAAAGTCTTTCCCAGCCTGGCTCATTCTGTGATTCTGTGGTTTTCACATCATTTTCCACACAGTGAGAAACATCCACAGCTGCATCTTTGGGGGCTCTAAAGAGCTCAGCCAGCTCAGCTCCAGTTGATTCCAGGCTGTTTCCCTCACCTGGCTGTTGAGTCCAGGCTGTTTCCACCACCTGGCTGTTGATTCCAGGCTGTTTCCCTCACCTGGCTGTTGATTCCAGCCTGTTTCCCTTCCCTGGCTGTTGATTCCAAGCTGTTTCCCTCACCTGACTGTTGATTCCAAGCTGTTTCCATCACCTGGCTGTTGATTCCAGCCTGTTTCCCTTCCCTGGCTGTTGATTCCAGGCTGTTTCCACCACCTGGCTGTTGATTCCAAGCTGTTTCCATCACCTGGCTGTTGATTCCAGGCTGTTTCCCTTCCCTGGCTGTTGATTCCAGGCTGTTTCCCTTCCCTGTTTCCCTCACCTGGCTGCACCTGGAGCTGCACAGGAGCAGTGAGGATGCCGTGGGCTGTCCCCCCATCACCAGGGTTGATGCCTTAGGATGCCTTTTATATTTTTCCATATATTTTTAATCCTGTATCCATATAGAGTGTCAGCTACAGATTTCCCATTTTGGTCAGACATTCCAGGCCTGGGAATCAAGGAGACCTTGCTGCCTCAGGCCCCCTTGAGAGTTGGGAACAGAAGTGAGGCTCAGTCCCCCTTTTGCAGTGCTGAGGGCATGGGGCAGCTCCTGTCCCCTGTGCCCCAGGGCAGTTCTGCACTGCTGCCAGGCCCAGCTGGGTTGGTTTTGGGATTTTTGTACAGCTCCCAGTCCCTTTTGGCTGGTTCCCTTTCCTCCACTCTTTTATGGATCAGGAGGAGGCGTGGGCAGGGGCTTGGTGCAGCCCTGCCTTTGCTGTCACAGCTCTTCTCACCAGAGTTTCTCTCCCCTTTGCACGGATGTTTAGGCTGTGTAAGGTGCCAGATCATGCAGAATCAACCACCAGGAATTTTCCTCCACCCTTCAGCTTTTCTTTTTTAATTTGTGCGTGTGTGTGTGTGGGTGTGTGTGTGCCATAAACCAATTTTCATATTTTCCACTGCACTGAGCTATCATCTGTCAGCCTGTCCAAACTCAAAACCATCACACTTCGTTCAGGCAGAAAAAGAAAACAAAAATCCCAAGTTTAATATTTTTTTTAACGTCTTTTGGGTATGATTCTTTATTAACACTTTAAAATATTCATTGTGTTTTAATATTTATTGGCTGTTTAATAGAGAATATTGATTTGCTTCATACATTTTTTAATAGGTTTACTCTCCTGTAGAAATTGGCTTTCTCAAGTCACAGAGACTTAAACTTTCTCCCTGGGGGCTAAGATTGGTGTCCAGAAAATCCAGGCAGTTCTCAGGAAAGGTGGCTGGACACCAGGACATCCAAATATCAGAGTTCCTGCACACAGCCCTTGAGCCTTATCCACAGATGGAAGCCAGATCTTGTTTCCAG
Source organism: Anthoscopus minutus (assembly GCA_013399455.1). Taxonomy (NCBI): domain Eukaryota; kingdom Metazoa; phylum Chordata; class Aves; order Passeriformes; family Paridae; genus Anthoscopus; species Anthoscopus minutus. The sequence continues at coordinate 26,168 of VWYI01032598.1, read as the reverse complement.
AGTAGCTCACCCAGAAATTTATTCCTCTCTTACCTGGCTGTTGTCCTGTTCCCTACCTGCTCAGAAACGAGGTGGAATCTCTGAGTGATTTAACCTGGCTGAGTCTGGCTGTGGTGCCAAAGGAATTTCCCTTTCCTAGCAAAAGCCACTTCCACTGTCCAAAGCAGCAGCTTTGGCACCTGGAGCTTTGTCCCCTGCAGGCAGTGTCCCCTCAGCTGGGCTCACACAAAAATGGGAATGTGCATGAGCAGTGGGGACAATCCAGGGCTTTTCCTTTTCCAGCCTTACCTGGGTGCAGCAGGGGAGGCTGAGGCATTGTCCCATTCCATGAAAAACTGCCTGGAATTGTGGGGAACACAACACAAATGGGGAGACAACAAAAGCAAAGCAAGGAGCTTTCCTCAGGCAGCAGCCCCAGCTCCTGGCCTTGCTCCAAGCTTCAGAGCCATTCCCAGACAGGAAAGTTTGTCCTGTTTGGAAGAGGAGCAGGGGCTCAGTGCTGCTCTCAGGCTCAGCAGTGAAAATGTGGTGGATGTCTGCTAAAAGAGCATTTCTGCTGAGGATTTGCTCTGCAGCAGGTGGCTGAAGGATCAGTTGTGTCTTGTGATGAGTGCCAAAATATTGGCAACCCTTTGCCAGGTTTGTGGAGAGCTCTCCATTTTTTCCAGCAGAAGAATTTGGTCCTTGACACTTGGGGAAAGCCATGTTAAAGCACCTCTGGTCTAGGTATCCCCCAGCCATAATTAGGATTTATTTTTCAGTGGTTAAAGTGTCCTGGGAGGGAATTTGGGGCAGGATGTGAGATGTGCTGAGAGATCAGATCTTGGTTACAGAACAAACCTTCATCAGCCCAGCTTAAATTCTGGTGGAGGGTGAGGAGGAGTCTGTGGGAGCTCGTGGTGCTGCTCTGGGCACTGACACTCGCTGGTGTGACTGAGCTGTCCCTCTGTGCCTCAGTTTCCCCAGTTATAAAATGGGATCTATTCCATTGCCCAGAGTTATGAAATCTCTGTTTCCACTCTTTGCTGCTGCACTGACCTCCTCAGCGTTGCCTAAAGTTTAACCCAGTTCTTACCCCTGGCTTGCAGTACTGTGGGAATGCAAAAAGCCAGGGATAGAATTCCTTTGTTTGCTGTGGCACCATCTCATTATGGCAGAAAGGAGCCAGGGATGTGACAAAGCAGAGCTGTCACATCTGCTGTTTGCAGCCTTGCAAGTGGGTTTCTTGGTTTGAATTGATATTTTGTAGCTTGGCAGGGTGGAAATCCCATGGATTTTCCAGCACTGTGTCCAGGGAGCACAGGGCATCTGGAAATCCCAGTAAAAAGCAGAGTGCTGCTGGAGTAGAGCACTGGGCCACCAGAACACAGCACGTTGCTCAAGCTTTTTCAATTTCTAGGACTGCTGTTGGCATTAGCAAACAATCAGCTCTGGTTTCAGAGTGTTTATTTCAATCCCACTTTTGCCTGGTTTGATTTTATTTTTGCTGGGTTGGTGTTTTTAAACTGCCCAAAAAACTGGAACCAGTCCCTGTGCCAGCACTTGCAGAAGTGTCAGAGCTAAAGGGTAGTGTGGCTTTGGAGGCATTTCCCCCCACTTTTCCCTTTATTCCCTCTGGGTAATTAGCAGGGGGAACTCCCAAGGGAATGGGAGGTGAGGGCTCCATCCTCTTCTCACCTGGTGCTCTGTGAAAATTCCCTCTAAGGGGTGAAGGTGTCATTTCAGCTCTGTTTTGAAGGAAAAAAAACCCCTCTCCCAGCACAGTCTTGTGGGATTCCATCCGTGCCTGGGCTGGCTTTGTCCATTTTTCTGACTGTTGCAAGCAGAGAAGTCACTTCCTCTTTACATGTGTAAAACATTGACCTATTTATTTGAGAGCTGCAAAAAAAATGTGTTCCACCTAAAAGTTTGGAGCTCCCCTTCCCTGGTCTGTGGAACAGAAATCCTGCTGAACCCACAAAAGGGAAGGAATCTTGGCTTTCCTCTGTGGGTTTTTTTTTCTTGGGTGGGGGGAGTTATTTATTTTACTGATTTTTTTTTTTTTATTTCATTTCAAAGGAAGCTCATTTTTTGGCATTGCAAATTCTTCCCACTCCATAAATTATAAACTCCTTGGCAAAGAGGGGCTGCTGTCTGGAGCACAGTGTGGAGTGTGGCTGGAAGGGACCCAGAGGAGGGTAGTGGGACCCTCTGGAAGCTTTGGGGCTGGCTGGGATGGCTTTGCTCTGAAACTCCCCTCTGCTGATGGCCAGGGATCACTGATTCCCTGCTAAATTCAGGAAATCATGGTTTGGTGAAGGGCACAGCATCTCCCACCTGCCAGAGGTGCAAGGTGGTGCCAGCCAGGCACTGATTTGCCCTTTAGTTCCTGCAATTCAGAAAAATTTCTCCCTGAGCATCCCCACCTGCCATCCTGTTTTTCTCTGGATGCTGCTGATCCTGTTTTCCTTTCTTCCTTCAGATCCAAACGTGGTCAGGGGCCACAATGTCATCAATGTCATCATCCCTGAGAGCAGGATGCACTTTTTCCAGCAGCTGGGCTACATCCTGGCCACTCTGCTGCTCTTCCTCGTCCTCCTCATCATCGTGGTGCTCGTCACCCGCAGGCGCCGGCAGAGAGGTGAGCCAGGGCAAACCCGGCCTGGCCTGCTTGGAGGGACATCCTGGAATGTTCTGGAAAAGATTCCTGCAAGGAGCAGTGCTGCAGGCAGGGATCTCCTCCTGGAAAAGCAGGAGAGACATCCTGGAATGTTCTGGAAATGATTCCTGCAAGGAGCAGTGCTGCAGGCATGGATCTCCTCCTGGAAAAGCAGGAGAGACATCCTGGAATGTTCTGGAAAAGATTCCTGCAGGGAGCAGTGCTGCAGGCAGGGATCCTTGCCTGGAAAAGCAGAGGGGACATCCTGGAATGTTCTGGAAAAGATTCCTGCAGGGAGCAGTGCTGCAGGCAGGGATCCTTGCCTGGAAAAGCAGAGGGGACATCCTGGAATGTTCTGGAAAAGATTCCTGCAGGGAGCAGTGCTGCAGGCAGGGATCCTTGCCTGGAAAAGCAGAGGGGACATCCTGGAATGTTCTGGAAAAGATTCCTGCAGGGAGCAGTGCTGCAGGCAGGGATCCTTGCCTGGAAAAGCAGAGGGGACATCCTGGAATGTTCTGGAAAAGATTCCTGCAGGGAGCAGTGCTGCAGGCAGGGATCCTTGCCTGGAAAAGCAGAGGGGACATCCTGGAATGTTCTGGAAAAGATTCCTGCAGGGAGCAGTGCTGCAGGCAGGGATCCTTGCCTGGAAAAGCAGAGGGGACATCCTGGAATGTTCTGGAAAAGATTCCTGCAGGGAGCAGTGCTGCAGGCAGGGATCCTTGCCTGGAAAAGCAGAGGGGACATCCTGGAATGTTCTGGAAAAGATTCCTGCAGGGAGCAGTGCTGCAGGCAGGGATCCTTGCCTGGAAAAGCAGAGGGGACATCCTGGAATGTTCTGGAAAAGATTCCTGCAGGGAGCAGTGCTGCAGGCGGGGATCCTTGCCTGGAAAAGCAGAGGGGACATCCTGGAATGTTCTGGAAAAGATTCCTGCAGGGAGCAGTGCTGCAGGCAGGGATCCTTGCCTGGAAAAGCAGGAAGCTGGGAGTGGGGAGGATTTGCAGGGCTGGTGTGGGGTAAAAAGGTCCAGGTCTTGATTTCATGGAGTTGTCTGGGTTGGAAAATATCTTCAAGGTCATCAAGTGCAGGCTTTGGCTGAATGCCACTCATGGGTTTGTTGAGTTGCTCTGTAGAAGGGAGAGGAAAAACCCTTCACACGTGGGATTTATCCCTTGGGAAGTGCTTGCTGTGCTGGGTGACTCTGTGGGGTTCCACCAAGGGACACTGGGATCTCTGGGTGACTCTGGGATTCCACTGGGATCTCTGGGTGACTCTGGGATTCCATTGGGATCTCTGGGTGACTCTGGGACTCCATCAAGGGACACTGGGATCTCTGTGTGACTCTGGGATTCCACTGGGGACTCTGGGATTCCCCTGGGATCTCTGGGATTCCACCTAAGGACACTGGGATCTCTGGGTGACTCTGGGATTCCACTGGGATCTCTGCGTGACTCTGTGGGGTTCCACTGGAATCTCTGGGATTCCACCTAAGGACACTGGGATCTCTGGGTGACTCTGTGGGGTTCCATTGGGATCTCTGGGTGACTCTGGGATTCCACTGGGATCTCTGTGTGTCTCTGGGCTCTGGGATTCCACCAAGGGACACTGGGATCTCTGACACCCACAGCACTGGGTTTGGATCCATGGATCCATCCAGGAATGGATCTGGACTGGCTGGGACTGCTCATTCTGCTTTTTCCCCCTGTTTAGGTTATGAATACAACGTGAAGAAATATGGAGAGTAAGTATAATTAATGGTAATAGGATTAATATTATTAATAAGGTTTAGAATGCATTAAAATTAACTCATGGCCCCCCTCCTCAGCTAAGAGCCTAAACCAGCTGAAAATCTGGTCAGGAGGAGGAAGTGAAAGGAGAAAATGGTTTGTGGGGCTGATTTGGCAACTGAATTTCCTCTTGTTGTTCTTTGGGAACTGAGTCAGGGAGGAAGTTTCTGTGAGATGTCCTTGGGAGCTGGTGGGAAAGGAATAATGAACAGATCTGCTGAGGTGGGGCCAAGATCATGGACCTGGGCTCCTCCAGACCTTATTTTATATGATTAAAGTGAAAGAGATAAGGAAATTCTAGGATTGGCTGCCCATTGTTTTAAGATCTGGACAAAGAGAGAAAAAGTGAGGGGAAAAAATTAAAAATTAAATCATTTAAATGCTCTAAAAAGCATTAGAAAAGCTATTGGGGAAAAAGTGTGAAAGGAGCCAGTTATTAAAGGATGGGCAATACCATTTTCCACCATTATTCCCTTTTCAGGAAGGATGTGAATCTTAAAGAATTTACAGTGGACACAACAGATCTGACCCCACACAAAAGTGAAGACATCAGGCTGGGTAGGTACCCCTGGCCACCAAACTGGGTCAAAATCCTTGTAAATCTGAAATTTCTAATGGCACTTGGATATTTTGAAGTGACTTAACCCATTCTTTAACCTCTGGAAGTGGGTGTGGACTTTATTTGACCAAAATTGGGTAAAGGGAAGTCCTGAGTTAAAGTTGAGTTCATTGTCTCCACTTTCTGTTGAAGCCAGTTTAGTTTAACTCTCTGATTTTCATCCTCCCTGGATGTGAAATCATTCAGTGAGCATTTTGGCCTTTTGTCAAGGTCTGTGGTAGCAATTCGGGCAGATAAACAGAGAATGAGAGGAAAAAAATTTGCAACAGAGGCCCTGAGATAGAAAAAGAGAAAATACAAATCCCCCTGGAACTTGTGGTGAAATGAAAGACACTGGGAAGAGGGGAAGGAAGTTCATCTCACGCTGTGGAAGTGTTTTTTTGGGGATTTATGGGACTGATTTGGGCCCCAGGAATTGCTGTAAAGGCCCCAGTAAACAAGAGAGGTACAAAATCAGAAGTAAAGAAAGGAATTGCAGAGGGTGAGTGGCAAAAATCCTTCTCTGTGTGTCCCAGGAGAGCAGAATCTCTGGATAATTGCATCAGTCACCTCCAGGTGAGCTTTGAGGAGATAACCCAGAGCTGGAAGGGTCTGTGGTGCCTGTGAGGAGCTGAAGTTTGCACAACTGATAAATGCCAGGGGCCAAAATGAAGTCAGAGCTGTTTTCCTGCTGAGTAACTCCACAAATAATTCCTAGAAATCAGAGGTGCCAGAGCTAGAGCACATCAAGGAAGGACTGATCACCTCTGTCTTGCTCACAAAACTCTTGTTTCTCTTTTAATATCCCTAATGCCTGTGGGAATTCTGCTCCTCCCTTGCACAGATTACAAAAACAACATCCTGAAGGAGAAGGCTGAGCAAGCCAGAAGCTTCCCAGCAAAGCACATTGATTTAGACAAAGGTAATCATGACTTTCTTCCCCCTTAATTGGTGGCTGTAGGGACTTTCTGATGGGCAGCAGGAGGGAGGAACAGTCCCTCAGTGAGTGACCAAGCCACAGCCAAGGAGGGATGAGAAACCTCATGGCAGAAGCAGGAATGAGAAACAGCTCCCTTCCCATCCTTTCATCATGGAGCCACAAGATGCAAGCAGTGATGAGGCTTTTAAAAGCTTTGGGCATGGCACAGATTGGAATTTTTCTTGATTGGAAAAAGCAAGCCTGGCAGGGCTGGAACAGTGCCTGCTCTGCTGTGACCTCAGAGGGAGGGAGGTGGAGCCCAAAAATGTCCTGGCGTGCTGTTTGGGCAGAAAACACCGCAGAAAGAGAGTGTTTGGAGCTGAATTAATTTATGGGTAATGGGAAGTTACTTCATCCAAGAAAAGCAAACAAGTCTCCCTCCCTGGGGGCTGAATCTCCTCTTGCTGATCCAGGATTAATCCCCAGGGTTGTGCCTCTGCTTGTAGGACAGCACTTCTGTCAAGCAGGGCTTGTGATCAGCTCTGAGATTCCATGACTCATTCCAGGGGAATGAGGATTTAATAAATGGAGCTGAAATGACACCAAGCAGGGAATGGAGAGCCCAGGAGCTGTCCCTGATGGAATTCTCATGGCATTTTCTCCTCCATCCTGCAGGGTGGATCTGGGCAATGATTTACCCACAGTCTGTCTCACTGAGGGGCTTTTTGATATCAGGGTTGTGGGTGACTGCAAATGGCCACTCCAGAAATAAATCCATGTTTTTGTGCTTCTCTGAATGGTTTGAAATCTCTCCCCAGGTGCTGACCCCCATTTCCATTTGCTTTCAGATTTCAGGAAGGAATATTGTAAATGAAGACACTCCCAAGCTGCTGGCTGGACCAGAAGCTTCCATCAGAGATAGACAACATGGAAGAGAGATGCCTCTTCTTAATTCCATCTCCCTCCAGTTCCCATAGGATTTCTCCCACATCCACTTTTCCCCCACACAAGGGTGCAAATGCTTCATGAAAGAGTTAAACTGTCTTGTGTGCATTTATGGGGTTGGGTTGCCTTTTCTTCCTCTGTTCTCCCAATCCTCCCTTCCCCTTTTCTTTCTTGACAATTATTGTTGGATTTTATGCATCAATGATTTTTATGAGCTGAATCAGCAGAGGTTTTGCTTTGATGTTATTGCTTTAAATAAAACCACCTGCATCACTAATCCTGAGCCATCATTACAGCAGGCATTATTTTTCCATGTGGTGAATCCATCAGGATAACAATGGCAAAGGCTGATCCCTGTCCTAGGCTGGCATAAATCATTTCACACAGAAACTTTGCACGTCCCAGGTGGAGCACAAAGAGCACAGCCCTCCCAAATGGCAGTGCAGAACCTCATTTTACCCATGGGGAAATGCCAGGATCCTCATTTTTACAGGGAAAGGGAAGTACACCAACGGCTGAGGGCTCAGCTCAGAGCTGAACTCTGCATTTCTCACCTTGTGTTTGTTGATTTGTTTGTGTTGCAGCACAGACCAGATCAGATTTGGCAGGATGGATGCAGTCACAGTGCTGTAAGTGCCAGGCTCAGTTAGATCAGAAGCAGGAATGTTGTGGAGAGGGCTGAGCTCCTGTGTGGAACCTGGGATGGGATTTTTCTGCAGCCCTGGGGTGCATCCAGGCCACTCAGAGCACATCAAACCAAAGGTAGGACCCAGCCCAGGGAGATGGTGAAGGGGAGCAGTTCCATGAGGAACATCAGGAATTTTCATGGACCAGGGGCTCAGAAAGGGAGTCCAGGATGGGGATGAGTCCATTCCCATGGATTTTGGGAGGATTCCTGTGGCAGTGAGGCTGTGGCTTGACACAATGAACAGTGTCAGGGGGTTGCTGCCAAAAAATTGGAGGTAATTCAGTGTTGTAATCCAAGCAAGTCAAAACTTCAGGAAAGCTGTAGAATATTGTCAGTTCTTGGGGCAAGGAAGGAAAAGGTGTTTCCTGCTGCTGTGGGGGTGGTGACAGGCACTTGGGTGAGGGTGGCCAGGGATTGCCATCCCTGGAGGGGGGATTTGTGTCAATGGAGCTGGGGCAGCATCTCCAGGACCTCTTTTCTTGCCAATTTTGGGTGTTTTGTCTGAGTGATGCCAACGTTCTCAGGCATCTGAATCTCATTGCAGACCCCCTGTCCCTCCTGCCACGGGCACCAGGGATCTCTGCTGGGTGTGACAGGGCTCAGCAGGACTCAGAGGTGGGCTGGTTCCTCAAAAGCTGAGCTCAGCTCTGCCAAAAATGTGGTGGGGGAGGCCTCCAGAGGGGCTGTGCTGGCTCTTCACCAGGTGGGAAGTCACAACAATGCACTTTTAGTGACAAATAAACAATGGACATTCTTACAGATATTAATATGTCGCTTACTGGGGGCTGTGTTGAAGAGGAATTGTATTGGAGGGCCTTATTTTCAATGCCTTCAAGCAGTAAAAATATAAATAATGGAACAGAACTAGAGGTGGAGGTGAGCCCCCTCCTATGCTGCAGCTGAGCAGATCCTCATCTTTCCATTTCTTAGTCCTTTCCACTGCCCTCCACAGGTTCTTTTGTCATTTGTAATTAATTAACTTTATCCTCACTGCAGATCCAGTCCAAAAATGCCCAGGATTGGTGCAGAGGAAGCTCTGGGATTGATCCCAAGCCCCTTTTTGCCCTTCCTTGGAACAGAGAGGGATTTTTACCCTGCCCTGAAACTCAGGCTGCATTCCTGCAGGTGCAGGAGGCTGTGCTGGTTATTCCATCAGGGTGGCAGAGTCTCAAATAATTGTCATTAACGTCTCTCTGCCTCCCTTTCATGTCTGTGAGTCAAAGGTTGGGGATTTTTCCTTGCCAGCTGCAGTTGCTCAGCACAGCTTACACAGACACCAGCCCAGAGTGGGGTTACTCATGAACTCCAGAGGCATTTCAATATTTTATCTGACTCCTGGGCTGCAGAGTAGCTTAAGGGGGGGCGAAAAAAAGAATTTATTCTCTGAAACAAGGGCTGGGAAGAGCTCTGGGAGTTCCTCATCCTTGCTTTGATCACTGGTTGGGATTTGGGTAATGGTCAGACATGCCAGGAAACCGTGGTGGGATGGGGATGGGGATGGGGATGGGGATGGG
>VWYI01032598.1:0-11069 GCA_013399455.1 Anthoscopus minutus | reverse complement strand
CCCGGGGAGGCCGCGGGAGCGCCCGGGCAGAGCGGGCGTGCCCCGGGGGCCGCGGGGCGCTGGCCCGGGGCGAGGAGCGGGGGATCCGCGGGCAGCGCTGGGACGGCGGCTGTCAAAGCTCGGGGGTCGGACGGGTGACAGGCGCTCCTGATTGAACGGGTGTGAAATGGTCAGGGATCAAACGGGTGTGAAATGGTCAGCGGTGGAAGAGGTGATTAAGTGGTCGGTGGTCAAATGAGTGTGAAATGGTCAATGTCAAACGGGTGGCGAGTGGTTGGTGGTCAAATGAATGTCAAATGAGGGACAAGGGGTCAGTGGTCAGACGGGTGTGGAATGCTCTGTGGTCAGACCCATGACAAGTGGTCAGGGGTCAGTCGGTGCCGGGGGCTGTGCTCAGACCGCAGCTGTCAAACCCTTGAGGTCAGACAGGTGTCAGACGGTCCCTGCTCAAACGGGTGTGAAATGGTCACTGGTCAGATGGGTGTCAGATGCTGCTGGTCAAACGGGTACGAACTGGACAGTGGTCAAGCAGGTGACAGTGGTCAGTGGTCAAACTGTTCCAGGGGCTGCGCTCAGATAGCGACTGTCAGATTCACTGTGTCAAAAGATGTCAGCTGGCCCAAGGTCACACGGGAGTGAAATGGCCAGGGGTCAGTCAGGTCCCCAGAGGTCAGTTGTGTCCCCAGGGGTCAGTCAGGTGTCACACAGCCCCTGCCCAAACAGGGACAAGCCCTTGGTGGTCGCGGGGCTGCAGGGGCTGTGCTCGGCCAGCAGCTGCCAAAGTCCCGGTGGCCACAGGGCTGCCTGATGCTCCGAGGTCACACAGGTGACACGTGGGCAGTGATGGCCGGACATCAGCTTGCAAGGGCACGCTCTGGAGAAGAGCAGGGTTGGACTTTGAAGTGACCTCCGTGGTGCCCGGGGCTGTTTGATGTCCTTGTGCTCCCTGCACCCCAGTGTGGCTTTCGTGCCACCGGGCTTAGCGACAGCCAGAATAAAATAAACCAATAAAAGTCCCTTTGACAGTTTGCCAGACAGTAACTTTCAAAATGTATTAATCCTTTTGTAGCAAATCACTTCTCTTTGTACTCACATCTGTCGCTGGCAAGGCAATTTTGCACAGTTAAATGCTTTGCCAGGGGAAAAAAAAAAAGAAAAAAGAAAAAAAAAGAAAAAAAAAAGGGAGCAGGTTTGTGGGAAACTCCTGACTCCAAAATAACGCCGTGGTTGAGGTGCGGGTTTTATGTTTGGTGAGATGGATCACCTCAAGCATCCTTGGATGTGTTGTGCAGCCTCTTTCTTATCCCTGAGACCCGAAGCCTTTCATGCTGATTGTGTTTTTATCCCTGGTGGAATGTGGATATTGTTTGTTGACACGTATTTCTCATGTGGTGAGTTGTTGGTGTTGGCTTGTAACCATAGGAGTGTTGGTGGATTGACTTCTTGTTTTTCTCAGTTGTGCAAACATTTTTTTTTTGGTGGGGGGGAAACAACCGTACAAAATGTTTGTTTTCAAAATAAATGTCTTTGAAATTGGTAAATTTTCCTCCTTCACCCCTGAGTGACAGGGACACGTTGTTGTTGTTGTTGTAGAAATTCAAGTTGTGTTTGTGGTTTGATTTCACTAAAAGGAGGTTGGGATTGCTTAGGCAGCATCTGCATCATTCTCACTGCCACAGAAATTTAGGATTAGGAAATATAAACAGTGCTGAGGCATCTTGAACACACAGGGGTGTTTTGGTCTTTGACCAGGAAACAGAGTTAGTAACAAACCCTAGGGTGGATTTTATTATTAGTCTGAGAATTGGGGTGAAACTTGCCTGTTATTGATAGAGATGATGGAGGATGAAGGGCTGCAAGGATCAAGACCTGGAAATTCTGTCTCTGTGATTTAATCAGGTGACAATCCATTGCCTTGAGACAGCTCAGGGTGACTCTGCACGTGGGACTCCTGAGCTGCCAGTCAGATTTTGTTTGCATTTGGTTCGTATGTCTTGTTCCTTTTGTGTTTGTGCCTCTCTGAATCCAAAACATTTGGGAAAATAAGAAGAAAATTCCCACGAATTCTGGCTGTCTTAGTGAGTGTTAATAGTAAATATGGGCTTTGTTTTCACCAGCTCGTCTGCAAACTGACTTTTTGTAGAATCATGGAATATCCTGAGCTGGAAGGGATTATCCAGTCCAGCTCCTGGCCCTGCCCAGACATCCCAAAATCCCACCCTGTCCATCCTGGCAGCGTTGTCCAAACCCTCCCAGAGCCCTTGGGGCCGTTCCCATTCCCTGGGGAGCCTGGGCAGTGCCCCAGAACCCTCTGGGGGAAGAACCTTTCCCAAAATCCATCCCAACTCCCCTGGCACAGCTCCATCTTTTTAATTGTTGCAAACAGGCAATTCTAGCTGCCGTTGCCACAAACCATAACAGAGCTGAGTCTCTCTAATTTCTCCCTTATGTGCCTGAAAATCTCCTCCAGAGCTGCTCTTCCCTGGCTGTTCTGGAAGTGGCGCTGGGGCTGGAGCTGCAGGGACATTTTGGGTGTCCCTGTGGTGTCCTGGTGCCCTTCCCTCTTATGCCAAGCTGGGATTTGGCTGGGTCACTTGGCAGGGAAGTCCCTAAATCCCTAAATTTTTCGCTGTGAAATATGAAAAGCACTCCTTGTGTTAAGGAAAGCAAATGTTTTCCTGGAGGATTGGAGCCTCCTTGGGAAGCAGGGGATCAGGAACTGACTCCTTGCAGTTCTGCACATGCTGTTGTAATTAAGGCACGGCCTTTCCTGGATCCTGAAATAATGGAATAAATCATGTGCTCAGAAACACTGGATGTGCTGAATGGTTTCCAACTGTGAAAAATGCAGTGGCTGAGGGTTGGGATGGAGCTGGGGCATGGAATTCAAGCCTTGCGTTCTGAGTTCTGCCTTTTCTCCTTGGAAAGGTGCAGGAGGAGGTGTGGGAGTGTCACATTCCCTCCTGAGCTTTGCTTACAGTTTAATTTACTGCTCTGCCACTTTCTCCTGTGCCACTTCATTCCCTAACTCGGGAAGGGATGGCCCTGCCTTTATTCTGCTTTTCCTGCTGGCTCTGCAGATGTGATGCTGGTGTTAGGATGTGGGATGTCCAGCTGTGCCCTGGCATTAATGCTCAACCCTTTGGAAGAGCTTTGTAGCTTCTGTTTTTATTCTGGGTGGTGGGAAACCAAGCAGGGGCATTAGAAGATCAGCCTCATTAGTGTGACAGCAGCCAGCAGCAGTGAAATTTAGGAGGGGTGATGTTTGAGGTGTGTTTTTGTAGACAAGGAGCTGTGTCATCAGCTGATTTAATTAAATTCCAGCCACTGATTCTTTCCTCAGGGCAAAGCTCAGAGGTCACTTCCCATCACTGACATTGTTGATTCTAAGGTTGCAACCCCACTCATGCCTGCAGGAACACCGAATTCTGTTAATTCTTTGATGATTAAAAAAAAAAATGGCAGCTAATGAATACAGCTAAAAATAAAGCTGTAGCTTGTGATGCCTGGGCTCTCATGACTGAAACGCTGACAGCTGTGTGGGATCCAAATGATTCATAATGAATCTGTGTGACAGATCCTACAAGAGCAATTCCTATCTGTCTGCATTTAAATATTTGGTATTTCCAGAGCTTTTGCTTGTAAAACACCATCAGTAACTTCCAGAAGCACAAAATGATGGGTGGGGAGGATCCAGGCACTCCTGGATGTTTCATTTTCCACACAACAACCTGGTTTGAGGCTTTGCAGTTCCAGTGTGGGATGTGATGCTGTGGCAGGAGAGATTCAGTGAAGAACTGAACCATCCCTAAAAGACCAGATCTGTCCAAAATGGGAGAAAAATTCCTTCTGTGCACTGTTGTGGTTCCTCTGCTCCGTTCCCTGAGTGGGGCAGGGAGAGTCCATGGAACAGCAGAGTGTGTCTGTTCTGGCACCCTTTGGGTGAGGTTCAAATCCTCATTCTTTCCATTGTGTCAGCTAAGACTCCTTTGGTTTTTCTTTTTCAGGGAGTACTCTTGAGGAGTGGCTTTTTAAGCATTCTTTGGTATCAGGCAAAAGAGCTCCCTTTCAAACTGCACTTGGAGGTGCAGCTAAAAATGGGTTTTTCTTGGTTGAAAACTGGTGAGAAAATGGGATTTAAAGTAGTGGGAATCCAGTTTGGGGTTGGGATTTTGAGCTGGACGGGGTAACTTTAATAGGAGAAGGACGTAGGAAGCATTTTGTGCCTTTTTTTATGAAGTCAGTGCAGCATCCCTGTTTTCACTCTTGCCCTAAGAGGAGTTAGAAACAGGAGCCCAGCTGCCAGATGTCTTGCTGTGCTATAATTTCATAATTAGGAAAGCTTTTAGAGACAGGAGCTTTTTAAAGAAACACACAGAAGAATTTCAGGGGGAGAAATGAAAGTTCAGAGGGGCTGTTTGGAAGAGTTTGTAGTGACAGCACAAAAAAGGGAATGGCTTCAGGCTGACAGAGGGCAGGGTTAGATGGGATTTTAGGGAGGAATTCTTCCCTTGGAGGGTGGGCAGGCCCTGGTTCAGATATCCCAAAAAAAAAATCTGTGGTTGCCCCATCCCTGGAAGTGTCCCAGGCCAGGCTGGAGCAGCCTGGGACAGGGTGGCACTGGATGAGATTTAAGATCCCTTCCAACCCAAACCATTCTGGGATTTTCTGATATTTAAAGTGTCATTTTTACATCAACAGTTTGGGGAACTCCGTGGATTTGGGTGTTACCTCCACAGAATTCCACAGGGTCTGAATGAAATCTCTTGTAAAAATCCAGCAAGCAGGGAGGAATGTCAGATAAAAACCTGCAAGTTTTGGTTTTGCTGCTCTGTGTTCTCAGGAGCCCCCAAGTTCCAGACTCTGAGCAAGGAAAAGTGGTTTTTGAGTTCTGTGCTTGGAAAACTCTTTCCAGGTTTATTCAGGAATATGCAGCAGCCTGGATAAAAGAATTCTGCCTTTCCAGTGGGCTCTGCTGTGCTCTGGAGTAGTGAGGCCACAGTTTTGGATTGGGTTTGGGGGTTTTTTTGGGGTAGTTATTGCACTATGGATTTAATGGGGAATTTTTGCTGGTGTTTTTAAGGAGATCCTCTCAAGACTAAAGAGCCACATGAAAGGATGGCTCCCTCCATCCTTGTTTGAAAAATGAGCAAGCAGGTGACAGAGGCTGATACAGGTCAGTTACAGGTAGGAGTTTGTCTCTTTTGAAACAGAGTAAAATAAAATTAAGGTTGAAATAAATTAGAATAAAATAAATTAGAATAAAAGAAAATGGAATGGAATAGAATGGAATAGAATAGAATAGAATAGAATAGAATAGAATAGAATAGAATAGAACCAAAGCAAGTAGTTCTTATTTGCTGTAGAAAACACAAAACTGGCAGGGCAATAAAATAAAAAATAAAATAAAATAAAATAAAAAACCTAAAGCAAGTAGTTCTTATTTGCTGTAGAAAACACAAAGCTGGCAGGGCAATAAAATAAAATAAAATAAAAAAACTAAAGCAAGTAGTTCTTATTTGCTGTAGAAAACACAAAGCTGGCAGGCCTTTAAAATACAATACATTACAATACAATACAATAAAATAAAATAAAAGCAAAGCAAAGCAAGTAAATCTTATTTGCTGTAGAAAACACAAAGATGGCAGGGCTTTAAAATAAAATCAAATAAAAATAAAATAAAATAAAACCAAAGCAAGTAGTTCTTTGCTGTAGAAAACACAAAGCTGGCAGGGCAATGTGCAGAGCAGAGGAGGGGCCATGTGCTAAAAATCCCAATTTAGGAAAACGATGTTTGCAGTTTTGTCAGAGGCCCTGGTGCCCACAGAGGGAGCCTGGAGGGGTCAGAGCCAGCCCAGGGGATGCTGAGGCAGGGACCAAAGGCAGGAATTCAAACTGGGGAATGGAAAGTTCCAGAAACGCTCCTTGGGGAGGGACAGCCAGGAGAGGGCTGGGGGCGAGGGCCTGGGGAGCAGCCAGCGAGTTCCAGGTGATGCCAGGGTCCAGAGCTGGATTCCAAACCCAAAAAGGTTTCCAAACCTATTCTAGGGTTTGGAACCCAAAAAGGTTTCCAAACCTATTTTAGGATTTGCCAAACCCAAAAAGGTTTCCAAACCTTCTTTAGGGTTTGGAACCCAAAAAGGTTTCCAAACCTATTTTAGGGTTTGGAACCCAAAAAGGTTTCCAAATCTTCTTTAGGGTTTGGAACCCAAAAAGGTTTCCAAACCTTCTTTAGGGTTTGGAACCCAAAAAGGTTTCCAAACCTATTTTAGGATTTGCCAAACCCAAAAAGGTTTCCAAACCTGTTTTAGGGTTTGGAAGCCAAAACCTGGAGTTTTTGGCACTGAAATATGAGCAAGGAAATCTTGAGCAAGCAGCCATGGGGAATTTTCTTCCTCTCTGTGCTTTTTTCCCTGTCTCCTCCTCATTTTCTCTCTTTTCCCCTGGGTGTCTCTGAGGATGTTTTTAGGAGGGTGAGGAAGCAGCTCCATGAGGACAGAATTAACAAAAATCAGCTTTTTTTTCTGAAGATTCAGGTCCTCCTGGTGTTTACCTGCTGTGTTTTCCCTGTTCTCTCATCACTGAGAAAAATTCAGCTCATTTGGACACAGGCTGGGCTTTAACTGCTCCTTCAGCATCAGAATTCAGCACAGAGAGTTTGGCAAATGCTCATTTACTGAAAATATAAATGCACTTTTACTGAAAATATAAATGCACTTTTACTGAAAATATAAATGCACATTTACTGAAAATACATTGAATTTTGGAGGAAATTCATTGAGATTTGTGGGAAATGCATTGAATTTTGGGGGAAATTCGTTGAATTTTGAGGAAAATTCATTGAATTTTGAAGAAAGTTCATTGAATTTTGGGGGGAATTCATTGAATTTTGAGGAAAATTCATTGAATTTTGAAGAAAGTTCATTGAATTTTGGGGGGAATTCATTGAATTTTGAGGAAAATTCATTGAATTTTGAGGCATTTTCTAGCAGAGCTGTTCCATCACGTGAGCGATGCGTGGCTTGCAGTGAGCACAGTGGGAGGAAAAAGTTTTTTAACCAAAAAAAAGCTCATTATTTTTCTCTATTCTTTCTAGTAGATTTAGCTGTGAAGGTGTTTAATTTTTATTAGTTCTTTTTATTAGGTCCTAAACATTTTTTTAAAATTAATTTTATTAATTGATTAATTATTTTATTTTAATAAAAATAAAAACAATTTATTCTGATTAGCTTCTAAACCTGACTCTGGTAGCTCTGGCTGTGCAGTTCTGTGGCTTTTCCAGCTTTTATTCTGCATTTCAGCTTGGAAAAAACCCTTAAATTCATGGGGTCCAGCCTTTAACCAGCACTGCCAAATCCATCACTGAACCACGTCCCTAAGTGACCTTAAATCCATCAAACAAATCTGGAATTACAGCCTGAAAATTGAGATTATTAAGAGCAGTCCTATTATTAAAATTGAGATTATTAAGAGCAGTGATGAGTGCCTGGATCATCAGCAGAAGGGAAGGGGAATTCAGGCTCTAAGGGAGAGTTTAATTCCTGCAGAAAGTTGGGGAAAGTGCTGGAAAAAATCCTGATCTTTTTTGATGATGGTGGTGTCAATAAATCTCTGAATTGAGACTTGGAAATACGAAATAAATTACATTTAGGCTTGAACTTTGCAAAATACTTGGGCACAGAGGTCTGTGCCTGCTCCTAACAGCTTTTATTTTATTTTATTTCTCCTTCCTTTTCCCCATTTTCTCACTGAAATATAGAAACTTTCTGGCCACTCACACTACTTCTGTTTATACAACATCCAGCACTTTTCTGCTTGCTGGCATCAGAAATCCCCATTGTAGTACAAATAATAAAAAATAAATACAAAACCCCCAGAGCTCAGACATATTTTTAACCAAGCTGATTCTGATACCTGTCTGCAGTACAAACCACTGCTTATTTTAATATCCCAGCTGTAATGTAATCTAAATATTTCAAACTACTCCTTTTTTTTGTTGTTGTTGTTGTTGTTTTTCCTGCTGGAACCTGAGCCCTGCTCTGCTCTGAGGGGTGGAGTGTGTTCCATTTATTAAAATCTAACACTGTGAAAAACAAGCTCAGGGGATCCATCAGGTTTGGTTTGCTTCCTGTGGGACAAGTCAGAAAAACAAGTTTACTTCTGTTCATTTAATGAGCACCTCCTCAGAGTGGATGCAAGGTTTTGTTTTTCTTTTATTTTTAATTTAATTTTTTGTTGTTGTTGTTGTTGTTGTTCCTTTCTTTCTTTCTCCCACTGCTCAGGTAGATTTGTTTGGGGTTTATGAATCCCCTGCACAGTTATCTATAGGCTGGCTGTATCTCTAATTAAAATTTGCCTGTGAACGAGGTTGAATTAAGTGGGATTTATTTAATAAGAATTTTTGAAGGATTATCTCCATCCCAGCCTGCCTTTGGGAGGAGAGCAAGCAGGGAAGCAGGAGCAGATCCAGATGCAGCAGCAGCAGCAGCAGATCCAATGCAGGAAGCTTTAAAATCCACCCTAAATAACCACAGAGCAGATGAAAACATTGAATTAAAGAGTTCATTTCTATGCAGTAATAAAAGCCTGGGCAGATTTCCGTGGTGGAAGTGAGATTAAAACCCCTTCACTTGGGTCCTGCTTACTCAAAAATAGCATTTTGGATCCACTGAAATGCAGCCTTGGCTTTGTGCAAGTTCTCCCTCTGATCTGGAATTTATTTCTCCCACTTGGGAACACCCAGGGATTTTTCCTCTCTCTGTTCCTCTGGGTTTTATCTCCTTCAGGAGTCGTGGCACGGCTCAGTTTGGATGTTTTGATAATTAAAGTCATATTTTGATAATTAAAGTCACCTCAGTTTGGATGTTTTGATAATTAAAGCCACATTTTGATGATTAAAGTCATCTCCTTTCTCTTTTTTTCCCCACAGTGAGGTTCCTGAAATAAATGTTGGGTTTGATATGATCAGCAGCAGATTTTCCTGCCTTGTTCCCTCTGTGAAATTCTATGATTTCCTGAAATTCTGGCTCATTCTCCCTCTCTTTTCTGCATTTCTGTCACCTTTTCCTTCCAAAAATCACTGAAATTCAGTATTTTAAAATCGCTAAACCCTGCCCCCTCTCCTTAGCAGGTGTCTCTCTCCTGTGCCTCACCTTACTTACTTCATTTTTTTNCTATGATTTCCTGAAATTCTGGCTCATTCTCCCTCTCTTTTCTGCATTTCTGTCACCTTTTCCTTCCAAAAATCACTGAAATTCAGTATTTTAAAATCACTAAACCCTGCCCCCTCTCCTTAGCAGGTGTCTCTCTCCTGTGCCTCACCTTATTTACTTCATTTTTTTAAAAGAATTTACTTCCTTTTTTAAAGAATGTACTTCCTTTTTTAAAGAATTTAATTCATTTTTTAAAGAATTTACTTCCTTTTTTAAAGAATTTGCTTCCTTTTTTTAAAGAATGTTGCTTTTAAATCACTCTTCATTGTTAATTTAACTCAAATCTGCTACTGCAGCTGGAATTGTAATTTGGATTAAATCAAAATGTCTGTTTTTAGGGGATGTTGCTGACAAGAAAATCAGGAAAATTATAATTACATATTCCAATACCACGACACAAATTTCTCCAGGGTTACTTTGGAGCATCCTACATCTCCAAACTCTATTAGATGTAATCCCTCAGAAACTATTTTGGGAGATATTTTTTTTTTCTCCTCATGATTTTAATCAGTACAAAATTTTCAAATAAAAAAAAATATCAAAGTTTTAAAAGAAATTCATAGAGACATTCTTGAGGAAAGCAGCAAAATCTCATTTTTAGTTCCTCCCTCTGAGTTCAGGGCAGCTCCCACTGTTTCCTGACCCTCTTTTGCTTTCAGAGAACACAAAAATCAAAATTCCTGTCCTCACACACCCTCCCAGAACTGGCAGTGGGGATGAGCCTCTCAGGGAGGAGAAAAACAAAAAGGTCAGAAAAGCTGCAAACCTCAGAGCTGCACCCTGAGAAAATCCTTTTAAATCCTGAATTTTTGGGTGTTTTCCCAAACCTTGAGTTGAAAAGCACCCCCTGGACTGAAACTCAGCTGTTTGGGGCTTTGCAGTTGTTGTTTCTAGCAGGAATAAAATCATTTTTGAAAGTGCACAAGCCATTTTTTTTTTTTAGTTGTGCCTACTGAAGAAAAAAAAATATATTTATAACCATCTTTATTTTTGTAGGATGTTTTGGTTGGATTGTTTTATCCTCTATGTGTGTGAGAACTTAATTTAGTGAAAATGCTTCTTTATTTTGCTGGAAAATACAGAATTTTCAGCATTTTACCTCCCAAGGTGCTTTGTCCCCTTGGGGTGCTCTTTGCAGGGTATTCAATATTCAGGAATTTGCTCTTTTTGCTGCTGCTGCTTCACCTGCTGGTTGTTTTTTAGCAATAATAGAAATTTTTGTGGTTTTTGGAGCCAGGTGATCCAAGTAGGGGATGGGAGGAGAGGTTCCACCATTGCTGTGGTGTCCAAGCATTTTTGGAGTGAGAGGAATTTGATTTTAGAGCTTTTAATTTGATTTATTTAATCCAATTCTTGCTTTTTAGATGTCCTAAATCTCAGAAGCAACTCCATCCAAATATTTAATCGTGTGCTTACACAGGTGTTCACTTCTTGCTCTTAAGCTCCCAAAGGGTCTGAATCAAACACTTCAGTAATTAATTCTGATTAATAATAATAAATTCTGATTAATAATAATTAATTCTGATTATTCTGACCAATATATTTGTCCAGATTTTATAGGTACCACCCTGTATTTTATAGGCTACCCCCTTTTTTTGGGCATGGCAGTTTGAGATGCCCCAAGCTGTAAGACCCCAGAATTTGGATATAAATATTGAATATATAATATCTAATTTATATTCTATATATAATATATATTATTATAATTAATTATAATAGTATATTATATTATATTATATTTATTATATTTATTATATTATATTATAGTATATATAGAATATATAGAATAATTATACATAATATATAAGTATATAATAGAATATAGTATAATATAATATATAGTATTACATTCTATAA
>VWYI01032596.1:0-36038 GCA_013399455.1 Anthoscopus minutus | reverse complement strand
ATCAGTCTTTAATAAGCCCTAATTTCCCAATAGTTTCTACACAGAAAATGCTTAACAAAGATCTAGATAGAACCAACTTTATCTAAAAGGTCTCCAACAATAAAAACAACGTCTTAAATTTTCAAGATATTGTATGTAAGAAAAATTCAGNCCATATTTTCTCCCAATTTCTCTAGCTAAGTGCAGCCTATCAAGTGCACTAGAGAAAATGATATATTGACAAACCTTAAAGCATTAGCAGATTTTTTTTGCAACAAAGATTACTGTGGATAGAGTTACAGCAGTTTCTCCCTACATGCTGAATCTTCACTCTAGAAGCAGTTCTAGTAGCAGAGCATCACTGATAGCTGTAAGAATACTACCCAAAATTTTCAAAATTCAGACTTAGTCAAAAGATTCACAAACATTAATCATCTGGACTATACAAAGACAGAATTGTATTAAGATTGGCAAGACAACTCTCTAGACAAAAACTATGGTTTAGTAAAAAAAGTTTCTTCCATGCACATTTAGATGTTTCTAAGATAATTAGACTAACTTATAAGCTTGTAATCACACATCAGTGGTTCAATCAGAGCTTCTAGTCCAACATGTAGAATCTTTTTCTTTTTTCTTAAATGACTAAATGTTGCTACATGAACTTTATAAACTTGGGCTGCTTTCTGGTGGAAGCACGCCGTAAGAACAGGTACAATTCCTCAACCTTTAACATATCCTATCTCCACAATTAAAAGGGTTTTCCTGCATGCTTTCTGGCTGTTCTTAGTGTTATCACCTATATTACATTGTTATCATTTCTCACTTATATCACTTTTGATGTGTTCAGAGAAATGATGACAGTTTTTAAGCAGTGGAATTCTTATGGCACCCATGACAAATATTTTTTTCTTTCCCATTCTTGAGGAAAATCATGTATCTTTAAAAACTGGAAAACATGCTTATTAAGATTTTGCTAAGAAGGTAATGACCTCTTCAAACTAAAATCAGCTCTTTAGTTAAAGTTACTACTACAGCTGTTGGTAGTTATACAGAAAGAAAATAAAATGATCTCCTGACGCAGTGAGCAATGAGCTTGAGTGAAGCAGTTGATAGCAACTGTACACAGAAAGCTCCAAAGCAAAAGATGTGGTATAGTGAGCCAGCATCAAACAAGATAACTATGCAACATAAACATTCCTCTTTACTTGAATTTATGTAAGTCTGAGGTAACTGAAACTCATTACAAAAACAAAATGCAAAAACGTAAAGGATTGAGATGCTTTAGCTTACAGAACTAATGTACTGCTGATACTGCTAACACTCAAGTTTCACCAGTTACAAACAACCATTTTACATAGTTACATATACAATATGTGCCTTACTAGGACTTTTAATTAAGAGAATGAATTAAATGAAAAAAGCAAGTAACAAAATAGAAAATTAAAGAATTTTTTCTGAAAAGCAGAATACCTTTGCAGTGCATTTTCAACTACAAGATAATGACATCTGGTCTTTTTAATTGAATAAAAAAATAATTATTTGAGAAATTAAAATATGAACACAGTTGTTAACTACTTTATCCTTATTATCAACCCACTTCCACAGTCCATAACACCAGAATGCCACTAGAAATCATTGAAACTTTCCCCCTCCAGAATCACCACATTCTTCCTCAAAACATAGCTGCAGAAGACCAGGGAAAATAAATTTTTTAGTTCCTATTCAATCATCTTTTTGAAAAGGAAGACATTTCAACATCACAGAAAAGGTTTCTATCTCTATCCCAAAGGCAGAATGAACACCTTCAAAGAAATACTGACACAATTTCAAAAAATACTCAGCTTTGAAAGATTACAAAGGGATTCCTAATAGGAAGTGAGTAGGATCTTCTAGGACAAGATCCAGTCCAAGCTTTTTCAATTTATCCTCCTCACTGGAAGGCTTCAATCTCAGACAGGAATCAAAGGGGGAAAAAAACAAGTTCAAGTGACTGAGATAATGCAATACAAAGAACAAATTACTCAATACAAATTTGTTTCACAAAATTTCTGGGAGCTGATAGGCTTTCTGGGTGTAGGAACTTCAAAACTGGTAATACACAGGACTCTCACCTGGTTGAGGATAACTTTGATGACCAGAAGCAGTTTGGGGAGGCCTTGGACACTGCCAATGGAAAGCCTCAGACCAAAACGAACAGCAGCTGCCAAAGAAGAAAAAAGCAGCTCCAACCCAGGTTCCCCATCCCTCTGTTCTAGCAGTGGTTTCAAACACCATTTAAGCCATTTCAGAAGTGATCCAGAAGCTAATGTAGTTAAAGTAGAATATCCCAAAGTGCATGGGATCAACAGAAGAAAGTTTTTATCTCTCTGACAACAGCAAGCAGTAACAAAGGCTTATTTCAGCCCATATCTTTTCTCAACAGCACTAAAAGAACACTCCATCAGACTTCTCACCAATGCAGACAAGAGATAGGACAAGTGCCAGGCTATTTCATTCCGTCAGTCTTCCATTAGGTAGATAATCCTGGAATGATTACCTCTTCCATCTAGTGATGGACTTGGAGGAAAAAAGGCTTAATTTTGTTCCAAGCCATGAAGGATTTAAATTGAAATGTGATTGGAAGGTAATAAATTCCAAGGAGCAAGGAAATTACTAACTACAAGAGTGTATCTAGCAGACATGCATTCTTCATCTCTTTCAAGACCACCCCAGTGTAAGAACTTTGCACTCTCATCACACTCACTGGTCATTCACTTCTTTGGCATCATATGAAATCCACACTTACAAAGCAGTGTGTAAAATGCAGGTTGCACAATCCACTGGTATCGGAATGATCACAAACACTCATCTTGGACCCTGGCACTCAGGGGAGAGCTGTTACATTATCAACAATATGCCCAGAGAGACAGAAGCACTTTAGAAGTCAACACCTTCTACCTGCCCACCATTCTACAGAACACAGCTGGGGTTGTGGAAGGATTTTAAACAAATATATTTTAGAGATGTCATGAAGCTGTTGCATAGATCCAAAAGCATGGGGACATAAAATTTCTAGAAACAAAATCATTTCAGGAACACAGGCTGCACATCAGTAAATCTGAACCCCTTCCTTTCCTATCTCTAAATTCTACCTCCTGAAGCCTAAGCGAAAATTCTTCTTTTTGTGTAAAACCAAGAATTATATAAATAATTTTAAAAGGTGGCAAACATTTTGACAGAAGCTCACGGCTACCATACCTTATTCATTTTATTTTGAAGAATATATAAGTTCAAACTTTCAGATGCTCTTGCAGGTAAAAGGACAAAAACAATTGCTTCATTCCTCTTACTCCTTCAAATCTGAATCATTAAATAAAGCAAGATTTTTGGCCTCAGAAATCAGTTAATTTAGTTTAGTGCTCAAAAAATTAGCAGTGCACATTTCTCAAAGATGCCGCAGTATTGACATGATCCACAATCATGTATTTTACTGGATGACAGCACTTTGACAGAAGCTAAGTGCTGCTTACACCACACTTTGTAACATCAAGTTCTTAAAACTCAAAGAAGTTTCAAAGACTTTCCAATTATCTGAAACACCAAGGCTAACATGTGCCCAGGTTACACTGCAATAGTATATTCTCATGCAAGCTGCTTATGCCACTGAAGCCACCCAAAACAATACATCAAAAATGTGACTTTTCAAGATTGTCCATCAGTAAACAGAAGACACAGAAGACAAGATGAATGTACATCTTCTTAACTCATGAGCCCAAGCCCATCTAACCATGTTTTTGCATTCTGAACCTCTGTACACACAAATTCAAAAACTACTTAAGGATACAATAGTCAGATTATTCAGAATTCAAATCCTCTTCGTGCTTAATTCCTCTCACAACAAACTCAATTAAAAACATTACTGTTCCTGAAGGAATAACATTACTCTATAGTCTGTAGGAGAAAACTTCCAAGGGTAACTCCTCTGCAGACTAAGGTGCCTCTAGTTTTATTTCATACAATCACACAACTGATCCAAATTACAAACAGAACATATAACAAGGCTTAAACTTGCTTATTGCCTCGTAATTAACTGCATTTCTGACTTTAACCTGGACATCACCAGGCAAAAAATAGTTATGTTTTTGTCTGCTGGATTCTACCTTAGCTCTAAAAATCAAGTATTACAAAACCATAAAAGGAAAAACATGAATGGCAGTATACATCACCAGAAAAGAACAGCATGCTTTATGAAGGAAAAAAAGCACTTTTTCCATAAACAACTGACCTAGAATAGACTCAGCACCTGTAACTCTGTTCAGAAGCCATGCCACTTACTGCTTTTAGCACTCCAGTGAAAATATAAAAATTCAAGCTCTTTTATATTGATTATAGTAGCTCTTGATGCAATGAACAGACAGTAGAACGGAAACAGTAGAACAGTCTCTGTACTGAAAATCTTAGGGTCTAAAACAAGAATGACAGAGAAGGACAAGAGGGATTTTCCAAAAAATGGTGTAAGAGGAAAACAATGGTTTCAGCAACTTCAGCTAGATCTCAAAATCTTATTTACAGAAATTGAAGTGTTACAACGAACAAAGTTGCTCTTCCCTTCTGCAGAAATGACCTAAACTTGATAATGAGAATTCACTGTGAGCCTGCTCCTTTCAAAGATACTACTCAAGGTAAATCTTACACTGCCACACAAGTAAATCCATTGGTGATGCAAGTAAAATAACTCTTACTAACTAGCTGCCTTCTGTTGGAGTTATCAATCCTCTTCTGATAACATTTTTTTAAATCTTCTATGAATCAAGCAGAAAACAATCTAATCTTTTCCTTTTGAGGAAAACCTTATTGGTTTTTCTCATTGCTTTTATTTTTGAAAATCATACGAGAGAACTGTCTAGAGGACCTAATCCCTCCTAACATCACACAAGAGTGCCAAGGAGAAAAGGAAGTATTTTCCTCTATATGGCTCTCAAGTCAGAGCAAAGATTTATTAGAGAAAAAATGAAAACACTGAAAGTATTAAACAAAGGGGTTTTCTGGAGTTATAAATCAAATCACTTTATAATCATATTAATGAAGCGTGTAATTTCTAACAAAAATATTTTTGTTCTTTGGCTGCCAGAACAGGAGATTCACCCAAATATTCTACCTATGTTTATGTAAAAGTCAGTCACAACTGGAAGAACCCTTCACAATCTCACTGGACATGTGGAGGTTATTGCTCAAAACGGTAAAATAATATTTTGGATAAAACATCTGATTAATATTGTGATTCAACTAAAAACTTTTTGAGATTTATCACATTATATTCACATCACACCAGCTCTGTTATTATCATAACGTTATGGACAAATATAAATACAGCTAAAGTCATACTCATCAGAAAAGTCTCAAGCACCCCCAAAAGTATGATTTTTTTTTTTAAACAGTTAGCTTATCTAAAAGAAAAACCTTTTTTTTCCCCTCTCCTCGAAAACAGTAGGACAGTGTATTTTAGATTTTAGACAAACCTTGCCAACAGGAACATTCTTAACATCTTCCACAAACACAACTTCCCTCAGCGACCACTGCTCTTCATTCACTTTCTCCTCCTCTTTCGGGGCAGGAGTAGATCGTCGTCGCTCTGAGACAAAAAGGTAATTACCAGAAAAAAATACTTGACATACTTAATTAAAACATCAAAATGCAATGTTCAGTAAACACCAGACCTCTTCCCCCAAAAGATTATCAGCAGTCAAATGCAGAAATTACCAAGAGGTTAACAAGAATACAACTTTAAGAGTCAGTTACCTAACAAATGTATATGTCATGTTTTTCTGTGGATTTGGAACTAATGAAGCCTATATGATAAGCAAAACCATTTTCAAAGATATTTAAGAAAAGTAATTAGAATACAGTATTTTTTTAAAATTTTAAATATTACGGTAACTTGAATACAAAAACTTAAAATACAAGGAACAAGCCCTGTTTTGGCAGGGCTCACATACTCATGCTGTAAGTAAAATGGTTGACACTATGAGACCATTCAGTCATCCATCATACAGTGCTTTGTATCAACCTTTCAAAAAGTCTGCTTGCCTACCACATATGGATTACTTGGTAAACTTCTAGAACAGCAAATGAGAATAGTTACCTGGGCTAATGGCAATTGCAATACAGTTAGATTTGCTGCAGACTTTATCTGAACTGTAGTACACTCAGCATCAAATCTAAATACATAACATGGCTAAACTAACACTGACAAGAACCTTTGATCTTCCAAGTTGAATATATAGTTTAATTAATACTATCAACATATTTAAAGTAAGAAGCAGAGAACTTCTAAGCTAATTGCACAGTTAACTTCAAACACCGGTTCAAAAGCCCAAGCGGAGTTGTAGTCAGTGGAAAATTGATGAAGAATGAACTGCAAAAGAAATCAATAGTAAAAGACTTCTAGAAAAATTAATGAGTACTGCAGATCTGAGCAGATGAGATTCTCAGTCACTGCGCGAGACCATTTGAGTCATTAGGTCAATGCTTCTTAAAACTGCAGCTTGGGAACAATTAAAAGAAAAAGCTGCAGAGAGGTTTCTTCAAATGATGGCATTGTAATTACATTTTATAAATTTATGTGTTTAAATTGAGAGAAAAAATGCTTAAGAAGTCCAGTTACACAGATTTGGATGTAGTCTTTCAAGTTTTAAACACAACTTGTACAACTCCCCTGACTGCTTTAGTATGTTAATAAAGTAAGTCTTGCATTAACATTTTCTCTAATAGATAAAAATTGCTGCTTTCTGCATTGACTTTCAACAAGGCAAGGTGTTCAACACCAACACAAACAGCAGCTTAATCTTTAAAGAAGTTTTCCAAAACAAGTTCAGCTTCTGGGCTGCAAAGAAACTCATTATCACACTGCAATTAAAAATAAATTTATCTTCATAATTTCCTCTTGATCACCTCCTTAAAGATATTTTTGATTCTGAGAACTGTTACACTTGTGCAGATACAGCTTACATTGAGTAGTCACTGCTTATACATTTATTTAACACTGAACATTCACAGATTATTCAAGCTCTATTACAAAAGCCTTTATCTATACTGCAGTACAGACTGAAAGACCAAAGGATTCTGAAATTAGTACAGAATCACCAGAGAACTGCCTTTTATGGAAACCTCATATCTACACAATTACTTTAGTTTACTCTGAGCTACACATTACTTACTATATGGCATTGATGCACTGCTTGCTATTGAAGATGCATCACTACAAGTAGAAGCTGGGGATGGTGGAGGACCCATCTCAGTTTTCACTGGTTCCTGTTTGCTTTCAGGTCTAGAATAAAAGTTAGTACTTACAATGAAGAAAGAAAAAAGTGACACCTTTTCTGTGACAATACACAAACCACCAGTGTATCCCAGCACTGCTCCTTTAATAATACCTCAAAGAAGTATCTCCACACTCACAAATGACCATCCTAACCAACAAGGCCTTAAATCTTCAAGTTGGGGATGGTGCAATGCTGCTTAATCAGTGATTAGCTTAACATTTACTTAGCACAGATACAGTATTACAGAAAATAAATACAATGAGCTTCATTTGAGGAAAGAAAGAATTTTCAGCTTTATACAGTAACCTGAAAATCCAAAACTGCTAAATATTTTCAAGCTTTACTTGGAATTGTTTAAATCTGTTTTATGAAACATTTAAATGGCAACTGTCAACCCCAAAATTTTTTTTTAACTACGGACGGGCTGAAACAGATCTGATTAATCTCATGAAGAGCCAGGAAATAGCTGGCTGCATTTTCAGCTATTAAAATATCAAAACTTGGAAACTTCACGAAACACTGTAGGCAAGCCTTCATTTAATACTCCTTCTGCATTTCACATATACACAGTGCTTTCATACAACTGAGACACCATTCCTACAGGGAGCATTTCTGCACATCTTGCAAAGCTTACTTTCAAGAAACCTAGTACCTTATAAAGATGGCAAAATTTTCAAAATTATAAAAATCTGACCTTCCTTTTCCATTATTACTCCCCAGTTCAAGAGAGTATCAAATCAACAACACGTGTGTATGCCTTACTTCGCCTCAGCGGTTTTGCTGGCTTTCTCCATGTTTTTCAAGCTCTCAGGGGACCGAAGCTGAAATCTACAGCTGTCATTCATGTTCCAAACAGATTCCATTAGCACACCAACTTTAGGAATTCCAGCACTGATTGAAAAAGCAACTGCTCCAGCATGATAGAGGGGATTATTTCTTAAACACACCTACAGGTAGAAATATTTATTTCTATGAGAAAATTGAATTCTACTGAGAGAAATCACACGCACATTATTTTCTTGATGGCATATGGAGTAGTCAAAATAAAAAACTTAAGGAATCAGATGAACAGGAAAGTCAGCATTATGTACAGAAAAAGAAGCTGTTGTGCAATTCACAGCTGAAAGCAACAGCTTTAGCAGTGAAACTGTTTAACACAGAGTATTTAGATACTCAACTGCAAAAGGAACAATTAATCCAATAACAGAGACTTATCACAGTGTCAATTAGAACGATTTTGGAATCAAAAGGAATGTACTCCCTGGGAAAGAGCTGCTTTGTCTCATATGTGTTCTAGTACTAATAAAAAAAATTCTCTGCACCAGTTATTAGCCTTTCTGTTAAAGGCTTCAAACCAAAGGTCTATCATACTGCATACATAAATCAAATCCAGACACTAATACTGCAGGCATTTAAATGCCTAATCATTTGCAAAGCTATTTGTTCTACAGTGAATTGTATTTCTATACTTACTTTCACTCAAAATACAGAATCAGTAGGTAAGATAAAACAGAAGTACTTTGCATGAGTACAGCTTGTTCTTCTGTGCAGCAAGAGTCATACTTACAGAACAGTAGCAATACTAGCAAGATACAACCATTTAAAGCCATATAATTCAAGCATACTATTTTAATTTCACATTATTGCAATCACTTTTATGTATAACTTTTTGTGCTAACTAATTTTGTTGTGTTTTTTTAAGAACACATTGTAAGCTCATCATATAGCAAGGCAAAAGTGCCACTGGTGACAGATGTACTTGCCTGGGTTCCAACAGTTATGTTTGGCATAGAGGAGATACCAGCACTAGACTTCGGTTTTTTATTTTTTGCTCTGGCCTTTTCTAGCATTTTCTTCCTTTGGCTGAAAGGAACTACACCCCTGTGGAAAAATGCATGTTATTTTAAAAAGGCTGTGAAAGAAAAGCTTTGTTCAAAACTTCTGCTTAATGTAATCACAATCAAACATTGAAGCATGTGTGTGTGTGACGCCTTCTCCAAAACTTCCATAAATATGGACGGTTCTAATAGCCAAGTATCTCCAATGCTATGGCTTAGCAGTTTCTATACAAACAGCAAAAATGAAAGAACCAAGAACCAGAAGTTTACAAGTCTAGCTATGAATCTACTTAAATATTTTCCAGAGTTAAAAGAATTTAATGAGAAAGCTGTTTCATACAATAAATTTTCAATGCTCTCATTTCCAGCACATCATCAAGTATTTAGCTCATCCATGCCTCAAAGCTACTTGAACTTTAAGCATGATACATAATGCGATGACTCCTGACACATTGAAAAATAATGCATGCTGACAATGCATTAGTATTACTCAATGAATTCACTTAAATTAGAAACTCATTTCAGAGCCCTGCTGGAAATACTCTTTTTGAGGGTTTGTTTTTTGCTTTGTTTTGTTTGGGTTTTTTCAGCATAGGCTTTTTAATCATGAAGTTGTTAGTTAAAATATTTTAACTAACATTTCATGCTTTATGTTTGAAAGGGTTATATTTTAACAACTAACTCCAGAGGGAGCATTTGATATTATTTCCCCCTTTTAAGATTTAGACCACAAACAGACCAAATCTTCTAAAAGAGCCAGAGAGAGGAACATCGACCTCATATATGGATAAGTTTATTCCATATTTATAATCTGAAAAAGACCCAAAAGGCATAGAGAAGATTGTTCTCTGATCCTGTGTAGTACTGATACATCTGAATGCTAATGCATTTACACACATCTCCTAAAAGAATGACCTTATTCTGTTAAAGATGTTATAATTGGATCCAAAAGCTTTAGGCATTAAAAAAAGAGAATAAACATATTTTATACAGGGAAGCTAAGATCAAGTGCAGATTTACCAAACTCAGAACAATGGTGGTTCAGTAGTTTTTGCAACGCTTCTCAGAGCCAGAGACATGAAGATATTCAGAGCATCCACACTGCTGCACACAAACACAGTATTCACTTACCACCAGTACAAGTTGTTCTCTAGTTGAGCACACGTGTAAAGAGCACAACAATGTAAAGAAACAATCCGCTCTCCCTGAAGCTCCGAGTATGTCTGTGCAGTGTGTTCTAACTTAGAGGCTACGGAGCTTAAACCCTCATCTACCCATGTGGCGACCTAAGGGAGAAGGACGGAAAGGAACAGAGAAGGTAGAGGGGGAAAAAAAAGATAAGTTGCACACCGGTTGCATCTTTAATGTAATATTTACAGGCTTTGAAAGGGGGGGATGGAAATGCATCACAAAACAAAGACATCATTATACCCTTTGGAAATTTATCCCCTCCTATCTTTTATTTCCCCAAAGAGAATCATGAATTTCAGAATTGTTTTCCCTCTATTTCCAGTCCTCAACCTTAACAAAAAGTTGGGGAAAAAAAGGAGAAACCTGTCATAAAGTATATGGATGTGCTGGTGTCTACTAAGTTTCAAGATTCACTCTAACTAGGCAAAAAAGCATATTTAGCTAACTTACTTTACATCACTGAAAGCATCAATGTCGTTTGTTTTTCTAATAAATCTCTACAGAACATTAACAAGCTTCTCTATTCCCAAACCAGAGTCAGTTTCTACTGTAACAGCAAAAAGTCGAGTGTTCCAGATAATCAAGTAAACCAGGTATCTTTTCACTGTTTCAGCCCTAAATCCGACAGATACCATTTTAAAAAACTTTTTCCATTTCTACAAAACACCAGATGGGGAGGAAAAGAAAGGAATGAGCAAATGAATTCAGTACTTTCTAGTGCAGATGCAGCTGAAGAAACAACTTCTCTTCAAGTGCAAGCAATTGAAAAAATCCAGCTTTGTCAAATTCAGCAACCAGCAAACATTTCATACCTTGTTATTTTCTGTGGCCACAGTTGCTCTAATACTATTTGCAGAAAGGAGCACAATCTTTTCATTGGTTAACCCCAAGAACATGGCTCGTGGGTGATGTAGCGAAGGATTCTTTGGAAACAAAAAGGTATTTTAGATATTCAAAGCATACAAATAATTCTGAAGGGGAATATTTAAAGCTATACAGTACCTGTGCATTTCTGTAAGGCTCTGATTCACTCCACTTCCACTGATAGAGTTCTCCTTTACTGCTGACAGCCACGAGCTCAGAATACAGAGCTCCGATAGAAATAAATTTTGTTCCATCCTAAAAACACAGAAATACAAAGTCTAAGACAATGATATTATAAATGCATCTATAAAAACATATAAATGCAAAAAAAAAAATGAACTTGGAATTTGTTTTTTTTCAGAGCACCCATGAATGTTGAACTTGAAAATAAAGATATATTAATATTTTCTCAAGATCAGCAAGCCCCCAAGAAACATCATTGTTTCTGATGAAGTGAGGGAGAAAGAAAGAAAGATTTCCCTGCAATAGCATATATACATGGCAATTAACTTGGACGCTTTATGAAGTGCTTACATGGTGCTTTAAGAACACAATACTGCTCACAAAATTAGAGATGAGAAGATCTCTTGACCTGTGACATTGAAAAAAAGTTTCTGCTTGAAATTCTGGCTGTTTGAAATTAAAAAAAAAGCAACATGATTCCACTATTCCATTGCTAAATATAGTCAGGAAGGTATCTTCCAAGCTACCTAAGAAATCAACTATGAAATTCACTGTTTCATCAGTTAAACAACTGTTATCTTTCACTTCTGAAAGCAACTGCAAACAATGTGAAGTTTAAAAAAAACCAGTATGCTATGTCTCAATAATGCCTCATTATAACCTGACATATGGGAAAGTTATAGTTATTGCTTATTCCTCTTGCCCTTTTCTCTTTTTCAACATTTTATTAAAACTCATCTGGTCTTTTTCTACTGCTTACATAGCATCACTTCATTCATTTGCTTCACACTGTACCTACCCAGACCGCACAGGTCTGATTTTTCTCCCTCTTAGATTGGCTTTTGTATCAATGTTGCTGCAACTATGCAATGTTACAACCTCACTTTTGCAAATTCCTGTTCCTCCTTTCATTGAAACGGATCTCAAACTACAGATAATTTGAGTGATTTCACAAAACATTAAATTCTATTTACTGAGAAACATTTGTAATGTTTCACTGCTCCTCAGAAAGTGCAGCTACAGGACAAACATGCTCTTTCTGAAGTTGCTTACTACTAATAACTCAATTTTTTCTTCCACTTACAGCTTCACAGAAAATGAAAAAAATCCCCCAACTTAAACTAGTATAAAATCAAATGCTGTCTTCTACAACTACAGATCTGCAAGAGAGGTACATGATATCTAATCTTCTCTGCAATGATCAGTATCTTTAATTGACTCTCAAATTACAATATATCGTGTTTAAGTACTTCAGCCATCTGAGGGGAAACGGAACTCAGCCATTAAAAAAGTCCCACTATACATTACATTTGTGTCCTCTAAATTAGGAGACTTTTCACCACACAAGTTTAAAAGCAGAAACATTTTTACTAAGTCTGGATTTACACTATTTTTTTACTGTTTTCATGCCTAAAAGTGTGCATTCCAAAAGGTGTGAGTGTGTCCTTGAGTGACACAGGATTCATTCAGTACAGCTCCTACAAAATGCTCACCCGTATTCTGGGAAAAAAAAAAGCAGCAGGATGAAGGGACAGAAGCAATCACAAGCAATTCTCTTTTATACCCTGATATGAGTCTCTAGAATTAGTTAAATCATTACAGAATGATTTTGTTCCGGAGGGCATCTACCAACACAGCACAGAAGCAACACAAACACTAATCCATGTCATGATTATTAATATATGCCATGGCATAAACATTGCACATTCTGAGAAAGAACTGTCATCAGAACCTACTGTAGTCTAATGAGATGCATCTCTACTTCATCAGCATAGATGAATCTTCAGAAGTTAGCTGGCCCAATGCCTCAAAGTATGGAAAGCAATTAATCTTTGCTCCAAGCCACTCTCATTTTGACTTTTCATCTTGCTAACATATCTTTTAAAAACAAACAGCTTTGTACCATAAGCTGAGTATTAGAGACCTGCCAATCAAATTTTTTCTCTCCCTTCCATCAAAGTATTAGCAGTTGTGACCTAAGTGCTTCAAGATCAATGCTACACCGACCTCCAGAGGGCCATTCAACCAACTGCCCAAAGACACATGAACAATGCAGCTGCTCTGTTTCTGTGAACTTGAGACTCGCGTTTGATTTGGATTCCCGAGCAGTCGATGACATTTATTTGGTGGAGAAAACTCAATACCTGAGCAACATGTGTATACATTGTCAGTCTCAGATTGTTGGTGAAACTGATGCACTTGGGAGCACTATCAGCTTTCCAAAAGTTTCAGCCATGCCTCTCAGGTTGGTACTTCACCTCCCACAAACAAAAGTTAGCCACCTTCATCACAGCCTTCTACAGAGTTCTGTCTCAAATGCTAAAGGTCAAAATAATGAAATGTGAAGGAAAAATATTTGGAAACATAACTAGATCTTTTGTAGTAGTTTCTTGCGTGCTTTAACTTGCCTCTTAGCTTAAAGTCTTTTCCATTAACCTTTCAAGACCTCCTTCCTATTTTCCAAAAAGGAAGAAACACCTAAACTGACCTCTCTGCTAAACCATCTCCCTCAGGATTTTCACCTTGAAGAATTTCTGTTGGAAAATACTACCAAGAAAAATTTACAATGGATTTATCGCAGGAAAGACACAGAAATGTTTCTTATGAATGTTCAGCTGAAGGACATGATGGGAATTACTTTTGAATAAAAATGGAAAGCCTTCCAGTAAGACACCTTCATTTAACTGGAAGCCCAGAAGCTGGAGTTTATATGAGTACACATGCAAATAGGTAAGTGGGAAGCAGTTCAGTATGTATAAACTGCACAGGCATACAGTTAAATATCACAGCAAAACAAACAAGAAAGCCCCACAACAGTAATAATGACCATAGTAACGTTACCAAATCACAGATGCTGAGTCAGTATTCCAAATCTAAATTACATTCATTCTTTGATGCTAAATTCCTGAAACATGTCTCTACCCAACCTAGATTTTCTCATTCTAAGCTAGAGGGACAAAAGCCTTCGCTGTCAGAGAAGTTCAATATTACTAGATAAGGAAAAACAAAACAAAATAAAAGCAACAACTAACTCAAAAAGAGAAAAACAGTTCAGACAAATATCTGGTAAAGCGTAAGTACTAGGCAAACATTCTTTTTAGGTCTCTTAATTTCTCAGTTTGAATGCCCAAAAGAAGACAACAGCATCTGAAATCATGATGTTGTTAGCAGAAATAAACCTCTATATTCACCTCTCTTTTCAAGGTTTCTATCTAGATTTAGTCTGAAACTAACAGAGACACGGAAAAAAAGTGTGACAGATCGAAAAAGCAACCTGACAGATCCTGTGAAAAGACAAAAATGGGACTACTAGACCAAGTCAATAAAATTTGGTTTACTAAACTTAGATGATCACTGCCATTCTTCGGAAGCTTTTTGGGTTTGGCTGGTTGGTTTTGGTTTTATTTTAGGTTTTCAAAAACTCAGCTCCCCAAACATCTAGATAATCCATAAAGACAATGACCACAGATACTCAATTACCAACATATAGCTACTGGTGTTTCTACTACTTTTATCTCTTGCAGTAATTAATTCTTGCCTTGAAATGGAATTAATATTACAAAGAAAAACAGCTAATCAAAGCCAAAGGATTTTGAAGGAACAACCAAGTTACTGATCAGCTCAAAACACAACTGCAAATAAATGCAAATTTTTAGCACTATAGTTTAAAAGCCCAATCTGATCAAACTGAATGTATCTCAAGGAATAATTATACTTATCGAAACACGTTTCCTTGATGAAGCATAGTTTAGATTGTTTCATGAGCTTCCTAATGCCAATTAAATGCTTTGAGCACCCAAATAAACAAAAGAAAGAGAAAGAAAAACCCCAAGCTATATGATCTACAGCAGTACCTTGAAAATATACAGAGAAGAAAATTAAACCACTAGTAACAGAATTGTTGCTATAAGGGTGTCATTAATTACATGTAATTTAACAAAGTGCATAATAAGGAATATGCTTTATTACATTATATCACAAAACTAAGACATGATAGTCAAAAAGACAACTCAAAGTATTTATTCAGAAAAAAAATTAACAGATCTCAGGCACGACTCAGAGGAATTACGGCTCGGCCCCGGCCCGGCTCAGGCCCAGCCAGGCCAGGCCCCGCTGGCACGCACGAGGCCGCGTCTTCTCTCCCCCACTACCTTCAGAAGCCGGAAACCGAAAAGAGCGAGTTCAGAGTTTCCCGGGCTTCACAATGGTATTCACAGGGGCGGAACCCAACTCTGAATGGCTTATGAAGCTGTCAGTTTTCAGAACTGGACAGACACTGGCTCTCTTTGAAACTCCCAAGAGGTCTCTCTCAGGAGAACCGGTTCTGGGGATGTTTCACTTCTTTCTTTTCCAATACCAACCAAGGTCAAACCAGCACACAGATCTATTGCACAGCATGCAAATAATAGATTAAAAAAATTCCATACCTTATCTGGCCACCACTGCAAGTCTTCTCCTAAAGAAACAGGACTTTGAACAGGTGTATTCTTCTTGTCCAGGTTTGGTTCCCCTTCCTTACTTGTTGAGCCTCTTTCATTATCAAATGAGGCTCCATCAAGCCACCTTCGTTCACGCAAACGTAAAACGGACTCACGTTCACGCAACAGCTCAGAGTCTCTCTCTAAGGGAAGAAGGAGAACTGGTATGCAATTGGGTCACACCAGTGGGATAAAAGTAAGCCACTCTCTAGTAAAGACCCTTCAGGATGCAACTAACAGCAGTTAATCTACTCACACAGATTAAAAATATAGTCCTGACATGCAACATTCAATATATTAACTCTTTCAAGAATATGTACTTTAGATTTACTAAACATAAAATAAGCTAGAAATAAAGGCTTACAGTTTCGTGCACTATGAAAAAATGCTAGAGAAATTTCGCTTACATCATAAGAGGCCAAATACATTTAACATTTCTATTGAAAGTTTTCCAGTACAATATGCAGTTTTGTAGTTTTATCAATGTAGTTACAACAATAAAAGAATCTTAAATCTATACAGTCTGTCAGACAGCTTTATGCAAATCAAAAAAGAGTATTTATTAGAGAGTTTCAGAGCAACTTTCCCAGAAAAACAGTAATTTGAAAAGGTTAAAGAAAGCAAGCTTTAAAAAAAGCTCTCATACATGTTTGATAATCCAACCCCTTTTGTTTAAAGCAATATTCTACAGGACTGGATTTAATAAATTCAAGTTATTCTGCTTTGAGTAGATTAAATGAAAGCTTTTCAAGAGTCAGACAAGTTTTTAAAAGGATCCTCACAGGAAAATGTTCCTTACCAAAATGCTTCCCCTCCAACTGGCCTATAAACTGTCTAAAGACAGTACTCTGCAGTTCGCTCATGCAGAAAAATTTTTTAAATCAGGTAATCAAACTAACTTTCCACGAGTCAACTATGCATGGAAAATAAGGACTACAAAATTCGTGGTAACGTCTTATATAGAATAACCTTAGAAAAGGAAAAAAAAGGAGGAATTTAGAAGGAGTTATGTCAGATGCTGAATATTTGCACATGCACATAAATGCATTTAACCTATGAAGTACCTCACTTATGCTCACAAAAATCAACTGGAATTACATATACGAGATGACTGCATTATTATATCATAGTTTCAATGGATTACACCAACTCTTGGGTCTTTTGCTGTATTAGACAAATGGGAAAGTTTTTACATAAGCCAAACACAACAGCCTGTCTTACAGATGTGTTTCATGTAAG
Organism: Anthoscopus minutus; assembly: GCA_013399455.1. Lineage (NCBI taxonomy): Eukaryota > Metazoa > Chordata > Aves > Passeriformes > Paridae > Anthoscopus > Anthoscopus minutus. Next base: position 18,965 of record VWYI01032596.1, on the reverse strand, counting down.
TACTGTATTTACTTTCTAGCAAACATCACACTGACCCCTGACTAATAATTTTGTAACAGGAACTTACATGTTCAGCAATTAATATATTAAAACATGTTCATGAACGGCAACAAAACTGCACTAAATGAACAATCACACCAGAGGTTGGATTAACAGTTTGGAAATGGTCTAGGTATTTGTGGCAACAGCCTCAAAAAGATAGGAAATTGCTGCATGGTCTATTATAAATCTTGCAAGTATATGATGTTTAAAAGAAAAAATGGCCTAGCACTACTCAAGGAGCCTTTTTTATCACCTGCCAATAGCTCTCCTTATCCCACTATAAAAATGCTTCAAAAATGTAAAATTTAGATTTCTTCTCCCTCCTTATTATCTAAAGTTCCTCATTCCATAAAGGTAACTTCCATCATGGAACAACTAAGGAAATATGAAGAACAGTATACAAAGAGCAACCCAAAAGAAAGAAAGAAGAAGGAAAAAAAAAGGATGTATTAAGAATGCTGCATGTCATTGATTATTACTAATTTTTGAGCCAAATTATATATTTGTAATGCAATTTATGTATTAGTAGGTACATACACTACAGTTTAAAATAAACTTAACATGCAATAATTTTATAACACTTTGCAACACCAACGATCAACACTTATATATTTAAAATACATGACTATCAACATTCTTGCAGAACTTACCTGCTAATAGTCAGAATTCATTAATTATTTTGATGAGCAGCAGTCTACTTGTCTACACTACATTTGACAACATATCACAGTCTACTTTCACATTAAATCAGCATCTAAACCACCAGTATGTACTATCACTAGCTTTTTCCACAGCAAACTACTTTATTACAAAGAAAAAAGGTGCAAAATTACCTCTGGATGAGCCTAGCCTGGAAAGTGATGAGCGCCGAAAGGATGGATAACCAAAGTAACTAATATCTTCTGAAAACATAGCATCAGCATCAATAATGACACTTGGGTGAGCAGAATGTATGTCAGCATCCAGAAGAGACATAAGATCCTCTATAAGAGGAGACAAGGGTCTTAAGTGAATAATCAGCTACTTAAAACATCAGCTAGAGAGACCATCAACTAAACAAATATCAAAACAAAAAAAAAACCCTATCTATTAATTTAATTTCTGCTCTTCAGATTCACCAGTGCAAACTCATGTGCCTCCTATGCCACCACATTCACAATCAAGCTTGGCAAACTAATGAACAAAACCAGCTTCCCTGCAAGAACTGCTCTGTCACTTACCTAACCACATTTCCCAAACAAGACTTTCCCAAAACACATTGTTCTGTATCCCAGAAATTCAAACTTTTGACTGTCACTTAAAAGAACAAAGCACTAAAATAAGGTAGACATATAAACATATGTGCACACACACTCATGCACGTGATGCAGAACTCCCAAGATGACCTAGAACGCAGGGAGGACAGAGCTGATGGAGAAAGGCGGCCTTTGTACAACCACATCTTTGATGCCAAAGACTGCACATCTCTCCATGGGATGTTTCTTTCCGAGAAAGACACACTCATTTAATTCACAAGCTAGCAACTTGCAGCTCTCAATACAAAGCTTTAAATGGTAGCTACATGAACAACAACAACAGTTATCTGGGAAAAGCACAAGGTTTTAATTCCATGCAGTTTAAAAAAAAAGACCCAACCAAACCAAAGGGCTGAACTTAAATACTGTGACTGCCCTAGCTTCTATATTAGAAAACTTGAGTTTCCCTGAAGCAATGATCATCATTAAAATCCAAAACAATCTCTTTCCTTTAACTAAACTAAAGCTTCTATACACACAAAAGAGGCTACTGGAAATTCATGTGACATATGGAAGTCGAGCAATATGGACTGTCAGGACAACTGAACCTGACCATCATCTTGCTACCGAAGTCCTCCTTCCCTCCTTTATCCCTGTGGCAGGCATCTCCCTGGGACAAAGGGGAGATTTCTCAATCTACAACTAGTGCATTCATCTAGCTTGAAACAGAAGTTCACTGGGTATAGAAACAAGGTGGGAAGGGATCTTCATACTGACTTAATGGAGTCATCAGAGCCCCAAAGGTGGAGCTTCATCACACACTGCAAAGCTGACCAGAACCCTATTGCTTGCTGCCAAAGGAAATAGTTCTGCCTTTCCCAAACTTTCAAGTAAATATGACTTAAAAAGAAAAAAAAAATTTAAAAATCAGGTTCCCCAAAATTAGGTTTCACTAGCCCATACAAGCCAAAATTCTCAGCCCCGTGCAAGGGAATGGCAGGATAGAGCCTTCTGGCAGCAGACAACCTCATCTGCTTAAACCACCCATGAAGCTCATGTGAGGCTATACACAAACTCCTTTCAGGAAACACGGAAGGAGCATGCAGAATTTCTGCACATCCAAGTCTCAGGCTCTATCTCACAGGCATAAAACAAAATAAGCATTCTTAACAGCAGAATCTGATTATTATGGGTCTTTTTCTCAGTGTCAGGAATGAAATGCAGGGAGGAACACAAAGTAGATGGTACCCAAAAACTGAAAAAAAGCCAGAAGTCTGCTCTTAGAGGTGGTATTAACTCACTTAAGACTTTCACACCCCTGCACATCAGAATATTCATCCTTGTATTTCTAAACTCTCATCTGCAGGAAATGTAACACGTATCACCAGCTGTCCACAGAGAACAGCACTGTAAACTAGTGAGCACAGTGGATTCAAGGCAAGACCTACATAAATGATCTTTGCATTAATTAAGTAATCCACTCAAGTGTAAGTTGTGCTTCTATAAGCACACCATTTGGGACTCCATAGTTCACAAGGTACACTTTACAAAGTCATCCATGAGTGCCTGGAAATCTTAGAAAGAAAATTCACATTTGGCAAACAGGCTCTATCTAAAACAATTCAGATCACTCAGCGCACCCTCACCCTGTCTGTTACTGGCTTTTCACAATAAGAAAGCTGCCATACACCTCACTGTTAGCATCAACTCGTAAGTAACACGCTTTCAGAGCTGGGAACACAGATGAGATTCTGTTGTATTTCCCAGAATTGGCATACTGCTCCCTCCTCCCACAACCATCTTTTATTTAGGTAAGCTACAACCCCTGTATAGTCCAGCAACTAGTTCTGATATTTTCTGGTCAGTGTCCAGGAAAAAAACTGCAAAGAATTCTGATCTCTTTCTAGGAACCAAATTGCCCAGTACAGAAAAGAATTTTCCACCCTCATTCAAAATGGACCATACTAGATTTTTTTAAGGTAAAGCTGTGTGAGAAATCCTCTTGACAGATAACACACACTAACTTGTGACACACACACACACACACCTTCCACCATTGAGTATAGCTGTGTTTCCAAAAAATAAAAGTTAAAATTCAAGCTATCAGACGTAAGAACCAAAACTATGTGGGTTTGGGCTAAATACGCATTAAGATGAGTAACGAAATGAAGCCTTTTCTTACCCTCTTATTTCAGCTTCAAATCAGATTTTAATTTTCTTCCAGTATTTCTGAAAGAGATCCCCCTTCTTCCATTTTCTATATCAGCAAAGAAAGGTGCTAAAACCAGTAGGGATAGGAGCCAAATCCACTCCCCTTCAAACATCACTGGAATTTTTTTAGCGCTGTGAAAACACAGATACTGCAAGGCTACATCCAGTTCAAGAATCCAGAGTTTAAAAAAAAAAACCAAAAAACAAACAAAAGAAAAAAAACCACAAAGCCAAACCCATTCTCTATGTCTTTATTTTCCTGCTCTTTAGACAAATCCCATGGGTTTATATCATTCATCTCGTGATTATATCATTCATCTCTTGTGTTGTGTAGTGTTAGACCAGAATCACACTGCTCCCTTCACATCTAGGTGTGATACTTCTGATGAACCTATTTTCCTATGAAAATATCTATTATTCACTACTAAATACTGCAGAAAATTGGAAGGAAAGGATATTCAGTTCAGAGGAAAAAAACCAAGAAAATACCCACACAAAAAAAGGAAAAAAAATATCAAACATCAATAGCCCCCTTAGCTTTCAGTGTGCACATAAGCAGCAATTCAAATAGCATTATCACCAGATTTATTAACTGAAGGCATTGCTTAGATCAATTCTTATCTCAAGTGGAGCTCACTTTAAATCTTCTCCCTTAAGGGGACAATTGTATGTTCTCCCTCCTCAGCTTTTATGAAATATTCAAGTATTCAATTTTTTCAGTACCTCCTCCTCTTTCAAGTTTGGATTAAATTGGCAAAACTGTGACATTGAAGGGAGAGAAATATTTGTTTTGGTTTCCTAGGAAACTAGACTAAAACAGAACTCCAGAATTCGTTCCTGATAAGATATTTACTCAAAATATTACCCAACTTGAAGTTCACAAAAACAGAGAAGAAAAGAAACCAACCCAACAACAAATAAAACCAAACCAACCACAACAACAAAACCTCAAAAAAACCCCAACCCCACTATCTAATTGCTTTCCCCAAAGGCAAACCACCGAGCTGATCCTACACTAGGCTGCAGTTCCCATCTCCCCTCACTGGAAGCCAGCACAGTAAGTCCTGCCGTGATACCAGCTCACTTCTCTTCTCTGCAAAGCAGACTGGATGTTGTCAAACCCACATTTCACAAGTCCCACTAGTGAGAACCCACTGTACCATGCAGAAGTTACTGAGCAAATATGCACTCCTCTGAACTACACAAATAACAAAACTTTTTAACATCTACAGCATCACTATTTAGGATATTACCATAAGAATACCATAAGAATCCTTTAATACAACTTGGTATGAGTCTCATAGATGCTGTCAAGTCTTCCCTATGCTAAATGATCTTGTTCTATATATTTTTACCTTGATTATTCTCCTTATGTATTCGTTATGAAACAAAGAACCCACAGTTCTCTCTGCTATCATAAAACAAAAGAAACAGGACTAGATTAGAGAAGCCAAAAATCAAAGTACACTGGGATCCAAAAATAAATATTTAAGAGACATTTGTTGATAGCAATTTGAACAGAAAAGTAATGTTCTGCTCTTTACTTAAGACATTTGGAAGAATCCAGAAACGACTGAAACATGTTTTTTGCTGCCTCAAAAATGTCAGATGCATGATGTTTACAATACTAACTGGAATCATCACAACTGACACATTAAGAAATTATGGTCCATTATTAATTTCACAGTAGTTGGAAAGTATTACAGCTTATAAATTGTTTTATTATTATTATTATTTAATTCATAGGTAAAGTCCTTTTAAAAATGTTTCTCTATCTTGGAAAGCTTGGAGAAATAACCCTTAAATTTAAGGGTCACAAAGCATGAGACATGCAGAAGGCAGAAAGACAAAATTAACATATGCTTGTAAATTAAAATGCAAGAGCCTCAAAAGTCCAGAGGCAAATTCTGTCTTGTCGTTTTGCTTATTTTTTGAAAATCAAAAAGCTTTAAAGCATAATTTGACATAATTTTTTAAAAGGTTCTTTATCTTTCAGAATAAAGAAGCCAAACAATTGAATGCATATGGTATTTATCAATTATGCACAGTTTTTTCTGACAATGTTATAGTTCCAAAGGGGCATTTAGATGTGAGAAGACAAGTGAAAGCAAGAAGACTGCAAAGTTTCTAGAGCAAAATACTTTTAAAAAGAGCTATAGGCAAATTTCTCTGGCCATTTGGTGTTTCTGAAAACTAGCTTGCATGGTCATGTGACACAAACAAACCTGGTAATTTCTACTTTTCAATTTTTCAACAGTAACGACCGAACTGTCTAGTAGTCAGCTAGACTTCTGATCAGTTTCAGATACTACACCAATTCATTTCTGTTCAACAAACAGATTTTCACCCATAAAACTTGGGACAGAGAAGGCATGCAAATTCTACAAATCAGAAATTACATCTCTGAAGACTGGCATTAAGGCAGATCAAGTGTTATTTCAGTCATCATTTCCATATCTTTTCCCATATAAACCAGGAAAAAATTAGCCCAGTTTCTCTGTGGAGTAAAATAGGGGGAAAACCTAATTTTAGGATATTGCAATCCTTTAAAGGAAATTTACTCTGAACAAGGAAGATTTAAAAATTAGGACAAGGAGAACATTTTTTTCTGGAAATCCAGTGAGGACAGTGAAACTCTGTATATTACTTTAACCCATCTCAAATAGATGAGACTCACAAACTGCAGTGGAGGCACCTTCAAACAACTGTTACCAGTCACAGGTTGTTAGATGGTCCCTATTAATTGATCCTTAGCATCACAAGAGGTACTCAGAGAACAGTTAGCGCTGTAGAAGGCTGGTTAGTATGGTTAAAAGCAGTAATTTACAATAGAAGCCCCTAACTGTGATTTATCTTCTGAAGGCCAGTTCTGGAGGAATGCATTTGGGTATGCTGAAGACTAAGAAGTGCTCTGAACGCTTGGAAACCCTGGAGTACTTACTTCCTCCAGTGCATCTGTCTAATGCTACTAAGCTGATCACTAAAAAAATAAGACTGCTATTAAGGATTTTTCACCCCTTTCACCACAAGATTCTTGATTCTACAGCAAAATAAAGACACTTGACAGATGCAACTAAAACTAGAAGAAGCAAAATAAAATGCAAAGCTTTTGTTGCAGAAATTTTAAAAAATCCCATTCTCTAACCACATGACTGACAAGATAAAGATGGACAAAGCCCATGAACCTTCCTGGTGAACCAGATGAGCAGAAAAAAAAACAACAACAAAAAACCATTTATTAGAAAAATATCAAAACATCATTTGTTCACACAGAAGAAAAGATACTACATAGTCAGAGTTTCAGATGTGTTCCTTTTGTGCACTGCAACTAACATAACACTGGATTTGGCTGCTATGTTTTCAAATCTGTTCACTCAGCAAGAAAAGATTGCCTAAATAATTTAGCCAATGCAAAAGAAGATTCAAAGTCTTTTACAAAAAGCAATTTTATGGGACAGACAGTATTTCAAAAGTAGCTGCACTTGTATTACAAGATTTTGCCATTATAGCCAGAACAGCACTTATAAGAGGAGCTTGAGATGAAAAATAAATTCTTAGTCTAACTGTAACCACTGTAAACCGTTTTTCCCTCTATTAAGGCTTTGTGATTTTAAAAAAGCATATAATTTTTGCTCTAAAAACTTGTATAAATATTAAGAATATATGTTAATAATAAAAAAAACATGCAAGTCACAAGAAAGTTTTAGAATTAGCTTTCATGAGCAAGCCACACAGCAGTCACAGCATCTCACTGAGCAGCAAAAACAGATGAAAGCAATGCTAATGTTACAAAGCCTGGAATCCTAAAAAAACCCGTAACTTTCATGCCCCCCACAAACAGTATCAACAGTTACTCTTCTGTGGCTATCCTAATCCCTCAAAACATCCCAGTCCATCTTTTGTTTTGTGTATCTTTAGATGTTGCTCCTATAAGCAAGAATTGCTTCACTGTGCACCTTGCACAGTACAGAACTTGCTGTCAGTACTTAAATAAAGAAAAATAAGAATACATTGGCATTTTTTATCAAAAGCTGCAGGATACAAACCTCCAGGAAGATATGATTCACTTGCTGTGTCATCCCCATCATCTCCATCTTCATCATCACGACTCAATAAATTATTTACAGCAAGGTTTACATCAAGGTTTGTTCGTTGGAGTTCTCGAATAATAATACTTCTGGACTTCCCTTGTAAAACAACTTGTGCCTGTAAGAGCAGAGTGAATTGGCCACTGGTCATTCTCAGCTCACCAACCACTATTCACAAGAAAATGCTTAATTCGAAAAGAAGTCTAATAAGAATCAGAAGTCAGTAACAGTATATACAGACACAGGCTCATATCAATTTTTCACAGTATCCTGCACTTGATATCCAGTCTTCTCTCAGATCCAATTAGGCTACTGAACTCCAACTTTGGCACTAAATTTCGTAATGGAACCTTAGAATCTACTTCTTGGAATGTTTAATGCTGCAGTTAAATAATAAGCAAAATCTGGTCTAGGGAGTGTTCTCTGTGTCTCTAGAAAAAGTGTTTAAACTTAGTCTGTCAATCAACAGACTTTGCAATCAATTACTGTGCCAAAACTACACCTCAATCCTTGTCTTTTACACAGGTTTCTCTTCCCACTGCCCTTCAAACAAAACCACCTTAATGACTATTTTTCTCATCATTCTGTTTCGAAAGGCTTATCATTAGCCATTTCTGCAACACTGAAGTTTTTATTAACCAAGTGGAAATGTAGATAAAACCTTCTAAACATCAGATGCAATGAATTTACAAAAAAAGAGAAGCTCTGATTTATTCCACTAAGCCTAGGACTCAGAGCACTTTGTTTTTCCAGATTAGTCTCTACTGAATGTCAGAGATTATGAAAGTTTTGAAAGATGAGACAAAAGAACGTAAGAAACAAGTGCCGAGTATCTTCACAAGAGAGTAAAAAAAAGTAAAACAGTCTGTTTGCAAGCAAAAAAATGAAAAAAAAAAGAATGAAACATTCTAACAGCACACAAAGCTAAATTTTTTGTCGTAACATTCTATGCTGAAAGTTTACAGACTTCTGAGATCTCCCAGAATCTATAGACCATTTGTGAAGATCTTTCCCACTGCTCTGCTTTAAAGTTGCCTCAAAAACGTTTTAGACATGTCCTGTTTTAAAGGTAAACAAAGCAGACTATTTAAAAAATAAAAGAAAGAAGGCAAAATATCACAGCAAGGGAAGTAAAACAGATTTTCTTTGGCTTAGCAACTAACATCTGTATTTCAAATGTCAACCAGCAACTAGTTCAAAGCTAATAGTAAAATGCATTAACTAGTCACATATTTTGAATGTATTCTTTTCTTCTGATAAGGAGGAAAATGTTTTAACAGACTAAAGAGCCTCTTCAGACTCTAGTGCATTAAAAGGCAAAAGCAAAGCAATTTATACCCAACATTCATAAAAGTCATTATTACAGAAATTAAGCAGAAGTGTCCATGAAGAAAAATTATCAGTAATTTAAAGAAAATAAATAAAACTCGTCTTTCATTTACATCTGAAATGGATCATTCCTTCTATGAAACATAAAAAAAAAGTCCATCTGCCCTCCTTTATTACATTCCTTCAAGAAACTTAACATTTGATACTATTCTCAAATATTTGATTTTCTTACTAAATCTCCCCTCTGCAACCAAACACGGCCTTCCTCATCTACATTAAACATATACCATGTCTTGGGGGACGTTTGGGAAATAAAAATTCTAGAATCCAAAAGTCTATCACTTCCACTACATATTTAAGAATAAAACCAAGTTAGCTAACGAAAGAAAATTTCTTCAATTGCATGCCATTACTCCTTGGAGAACAGGCACTACTACAACACATTATTGTATGCATTCTCTGAGAAGCAATCCAAGTTTTGGGCAACAGGCAGTTTCTAGTTCACATACCTGTGAAATTAGTTCTTCTGGAATGACTGATGCTGGAATCACTGGTTGTGGCTGACTCCCCAGCAGTCCAGATCCTCTATCACGTCCTGTGCGTATAACTCTGGTCTGCCTTCGAGAGTCTCGAGCTCCAGCAGATGATCTACCAGAAGATCCTCCTCCACTTCCACCAACCCCTGAACTCCAGCGACTTCTAGAAGATTCAGATTATGTATTTTTTTAATACAGCAGTGTATTTTGGGGACTACTTCTTGTTTAGTTTTATTACTAATAACTTATAAACAGCCTTTGAAAAATACTGCAGCTTGACTTCACAAACACTATAAAAGTAACTCTGAAAACTAGAAAGAACAAGAATACCAGGATATTGATAAAGTTCTGAAATATGCAAAAGAAATATAAAAACCAGGACTCCAACAGGAACTTGCACCCTTTCCTACTCATATAGCTGCATGGATGTATACATACAAAAACACATTCCCAGGTTTTCTAAAAGCAGTAGTAGCAGCATAACATTTAGCACTTCTCCATCAAATTCCTGCTATAACAGCACACATGCACCAACTTCACTGTCAGTGGCTCTGAAAGGAGATCACTATACTTAGGTCAATCTTCTGAAGATTCTGATACTTGATTTACATTAAGAATTTGGTTAAGATTACACTGGAAAAATTAAGTAATCCTCTCTACTGCAAAAGAAATCTTACACTAGTTTGTTCTCTGATCCTCAGGTAGTTTTCAAGAGATACTCTACTTTTTACCTAATCCTATGGCAGAAATCAACATCAGCTGTACTCATTGCAAAAACCTGCCTGAACAGTTTCTTTGTTTCTATCAATCAGCATCAAAATAAGGCAACAAAAAGACAGTGATTTGTAAAAACAGGCACCTCACCATCATTACAACTATCTGCTAATAATTATCACCACAGAATTGTGTCAATTGAATCTACTCTGAATTTAAGACAAGATAATCTGCTGTCATGAAAGACAAGAGACTCTAGTTTGTTCTTCAAGGTTAACTAAGGTTTATCTTGTAACACACCTTAAAGGATATTGGATGTAGTGTTACTGCTACTTAATAATCTGTATTAGCAGAACCTTCCTGCTATCAACCGCTACAAGTCTCAAATTCCTTTCAAGAAAAACATTTAAAATTAGACACGAAAATAAATATATGTTCTCTGAAACAGTATCTAATAAATTTACATTAAAAAATCTAACATATATCGCTGTTGAAAGCAAATTAAGTAAGCATATTTGTCTTGCATTGTATGTCTTCGGTTGATTACTAGTACTCTTTCTCAATTGCGTTTTCTTTGTCCTCCTGACAAGACCTTGCAACCACAAAGTACCTTGAGAGTCTGCTTTAGACAAAGCCCTGTCAAACATATCTACATTTTCAGAATTCTAGCGACCACACGGACATTGACAAGACAAGACAAAAGGCAGTTCTATTATGTCTTTAGGAAAAAGTCTTGTCTCATGAGTTAGAAAGAGAATTCTAAAAAAGAAAAAAGATACTACTGAAAACAGAAAAAAAAACCACCAAAGAATATGACATTTTAAATAAAATGAGCCACTTAGTGTTCTAAAGGTGGGAAGGTGGCTGAGAGGAAAAGAACAGGGCTGAGGGGAAGTCAAATTCTACCTGCAGAGCAATTCTCAATTCAGTCCTCTGCAGTGGGGTGTGGGGTTAAAGAAAAAAAGTCTGTACTAGATATTAATACTTCCTACAGATTCATTTTCTACTTTAAGTTATAAACTATCAATGGCATCATGTAGATATGTAACAGTTAAAATCATGTCTATTTGTGTAATAATTCAGTTACTCCCTGTGTGTCCTAACCTGGTCCTGTCAAGGAGAATAAGGACACAGCCATTGCCCTTAAAGCTGTCTAAACCTAAAATAAATATTAACATAGAATAGGAATCTTCCATCTCATTTCTGTTCACCTGCTAGTATACAACATCTGTCCATTGCACAGCAGCATGCTAGCAGTTTTCCAAATTCAGTTATCTACTCTAATGGCTCCACAGTTTGAATGGGTTTAGATTAAATTTATTAAGGTAACAATTGCCTCCATTTAACATTTAATAGTTATAATGCAAACTGCTATTCTATTAGTTCAGTGACTTTCAGCTACCTAGTTCCGAGACATTCAAGAGAAGACATTCAGAGTTGATCTCTTAAGATCCAAACAATTTTAACATGTTATGCTTAGCTAAGAATTATGAGGGAAAAAAATGTGTTGCACATCCCACAGTAAGTTCTTAAACACGACAATACTAGTTTTTCTTTGATGTTTAACACATGGATTTTTAGGTTCAGATGTGCAATGATTTCAGAAAAAAACTAGGAAAGTTATGGGGATGGTTATTCTTCATGCATCTAAGGCCCAAATGAATTCAGTTTATTTGGTAATAAAAAACCAACAAATTTCCTGGAAATTCATGGAAAAGATGTAGTTCCTTCCTCTTAACAAATCATTCACATGCAGAAACCACAGTTCTCTTTACTGCAGTTAGCAACCTTAGGAAGCACCATAGTTAGACATGCCTTACCAAAACATGTAACAAAGAGATCACTGTCATTATGAAATGAAAATTATCTTTCTATAAAAAGGGACACCATCAATTTTAAAGTTAATCACAAGAAATCTGGATCTATACAGTACATTTTGTATATAATACAATTTTAAAGGTTCTGAGAAACAACCTTTTCCAAATGTTCCTTTTCTATTACTATGTATAGGACCCAGGCCATCAAAACACTACCCGTGACTTGAGGCAAGGGAGTGGAAAGCACAAAACAATGGAGCACATAATGAAAGTTCTTCCTGCATACATGCACTCATTTCACTTTATGCTTCTAGCCTATTATATTTTAAATTGATAGTGTCCCTCTAACAGACTGCTTTTCAAAAATCAAGAAACTAAAAAAACATTCAAAAGAAGACAACACAGCCTAAACCAAGTTATTCTTCACACATATATGAAGAACTCTCTGTATCCTGCGTGCTGAAGGGTCACTTAAATGTCTTTTCTTTTAACCAAATCAATCAAGGTATTTTTTGTTATACCCTACCTACACAACTGCTGTGATTATACGTTCCCTTAGACATTCTGCATACAATTTATATATGTGTATACACATATACTCAAATATGGAACAAACAGATTGCAGCCTCAATCCTATCAAAACTTACCCAAGGGTGTTGCCTGCCAGTCTGCCCAGAGTTTCAGAACCAGACAGAAACCATGGGGAGTCACTAGTCCTGCCTGGCCTGGATGTCCTTCCTGCCCCTGAGCCACTGCTCAACTTTGAACTGAAAGTAAAAGATGGTAAATCAGTCACAAAACAATCCCAAATGGGTTAAGAACAAAACCTGGAATCCCAGGTTGAAATTCTCAGGGACTTAGTCTGGTAACATACCAGCTTAAGCAACACCCTTGGGGAATATTCCAAACTAATCTAACTGTGTATTAAGAGGTACACTGGAAAAAGAAAGTGGAAAGCATGCCTAACAGATCTTACGTACATCAGCAATCCATAATAGCACAGTTTCAAACACATATTGAGCTAACTAGTGACTAGTGATTGGAGTTAGCCACTGTGCTAAGTTTTCCATTAGTGTATATGTACAAATTGTAATTGGCAGGTGTTCTATCTGTAGACTTGAGCCTGAATACGCTACCTCAATATTAAGTGGTTTAAATTCAAATGTGAACTGTTAATTAGTCCTATGAAAGGGGACTTACCTGGACTGAGGACCACAGGCCTAGAAAGTGATCCTTCCCAAATGGGACCACTTTCTGAATGGATTCTACATTAAGCTTAACAGTTTAACACAGCTTCTTTCTTAAGGATTATTTTTGGAGTAGCTTGTTTCTTGAAGTTAAAGAGAGCCTGTCTCACTTCTTTCAGAATCACATATACTATTTCTTCCTACACTAGTTTGTCAAGCTAGGCTGATTGGCTGCATCACCATAACCATTGTGTCTCTACTCAAAGTATCCATTCCAAAATCTACTTTGAAAACAAACAAATAAAAACAAAATCAGAAAAGCAGCTGCGCTGCTTATCAAGTTCAAAAAATATCTTAGAAGAAAAGCATTTCTTACCCATCACTATTCTCAGGTTTACCCAATTCCAATCTATCTGGTTGAACTGAAAAACCAATCCTGCAGATTCTACCATCCTGTATTTAGAACAAGAAAAGCAAGTATTCAGAACTGAAATGTAAGTCAAGTTTACAAAAAAAAAATAAAACACAAGAGTTCAGTTACGGAAGTGCCAATCAATTTAATGTCAGAATAACTGATTTTAGCTGTATGGTTTCAAGTTTATCATATGAGAAGATTTCAGCAACTTACCTCCAGAAGAAATGCAGCATGATTTGGTCCCACCACACACTGTTTAATAGTGGCCTGTTCCAATACATTCAAAGGTGGGTGGCTGAAAATAAAAAGTGAGAATTTATAGCATTTTGGAACTTTTGAAGTTTTTAAAAAAAAAAATCAAGTTGTGCATGGAAGGAAAAATTTGCAGTGGTGGTTACCAATATGAAGAACTTTCAAAAACTACTAAACATGCATTAATTGAAGCACACAGCACATAAAATTCAGGAAAAAGATCTTAAAAAGTGATAGCTTTCACTTGATCTGATCAGCAATAAACAACAGGGTTTATACCTCATATTAAGAAGTCATTTCATAAGGAAGATTTTAATAATACAATTTATCATAACTGAGAACCTTCCATTTTCCTCCTATGTTATCTGAACTGTGTTCTCTGAAGCATTTCTGGACTTCAATATCAGTAGCACTGAGGATTTCTAAGGCTCCATCATCTACAGTACAATCATCTGCTTCTTATTGCTGTTAGAAAAACTATATTTTCCTAAATGATTTACAGCAGCATGTGATACCCCTTACCTGTTTAAATTATATTTGTTCAGCTTCTCTGAAACCTCCCTTAACCTGAAACAGAAGGAAATGAAGCTGTTATTTGATTATATACTGCACAATCCACAACATTCACTCACACAGCATATTTTATGATGTTATGGAAAGAACTTACCACCACATTTATTGAAGTTTAATATAAATACCACTTGCTGCTGACAGTCTGTTTAAGAACTGGATAGTGTTCAGCTTCAAATCAGGTTTTTGTTTTGGAGGTTTTTTGCTTTGGAGTTTTACCGTTATCACAAAACCAACATCTGCTTGCATTTCTGCATGTTTCACAAGTCACTATCAAAAAACACTTCTCTTGCCTTGCTACAACTTAATGCACAAAATAAACATATAAAGCGATGACCATGAACTGTAGAAATACTTGTATTTCCTTGTATAAGCTTGAATACAGAATCACAGAGGATTATAATCTTCTAGGAAGTCAAAAATGTGACAGTAAATTCCCCAAAACAGAAAACACAAGGAAACAGATGAACAAAAGCCAAAGGCAGAACGGACAAAAACTAATTCTGACTAACAGAAGAAACAGTCCAGAGAAACAACATATTTATAGGGTTATGTAAAACATTATCTTTACTAAAGGTAAATCATGTTTCCAAAAGTTCAAAATATCAGAGCTGAAAAAGGGCCAACCCATTTATCTTTCCTGCTCACAGGACACTGTGTCCAAAAGTGGAAAGTAACAGAGTAATTTTCAAGGTAATTTCACTTAGGAAAGATTCTCTATGGGCAGCAAAGACACTGGAGTACTATCAGGTAGGCATGTCAATTAAAGCTTGGGTTCCTTTCTTCCCAAAGGAGACAAGCAATCTGGAAAAGCCCCTAAAGAGCTTCCAGTTATAGTCAGTTAGACCAAAATATAAAACCAAGACTAATTCTGTAAAAATTGTGCAAAATATCAGGTGTGGTACCATGCTTGTCCTAGTATAAATAAGCAACACCTTTCTAAACCTAGTAAAATGACAGGTGAAACAGTACTGTTTTCCTTGGTTTGAATCCCTGTCTTTATCCTAATCCCTAAGTCCTTCATTTTTACTTGCTTCATTTCAGTTTCTGCACACAGACTATGGACAAATGACTTCAGCTACCTGCAAACCCTGAGCATGAGAAAAACAGATTCAAGGTCCAAAAGTGATATCTTAACATTATCAACAGTGTTTAACTCTCAAGTATTTGTCCTGAGGGAAAAAATAAGGAAAAAAAAATCACTAAATCTGTTTGAGAAACAAGGTATTTCATACTGATAGAAGTAACTTCCAAAGCAGAAAGAAAAAGTGAAAAGACAGCAGGAAGGAATTCAGTGTGTTTAGGATTGTCTTTTGCTATCCAAGCCAATCTGCTGGTTTGTAAGTAGGCGATTTCACACTCCCAATTTCCAGCCACAACTACTTCACACAGGCCAGAAGTACATATGCAGAAAAGGTTTCTGTGAAGACAACCCACAAAAACAAGAGAAAACAAAAATGTCCCATGCAATCTGTGCAAAAGGTACCCCACAAGAGTGGAACCACTGTGGGAGACTGTGCAATGAACCCAAAGCTGAACAGCATACGCTCCACACTGTATCATACAGTT
Source organism: Anthoscopus minutus (assembly GCA_013399455.1). Classification (NCBI taxonomy): domain Eukaryota; kingdom Metazoa; phylum Chordata; class Aves; order Passeriformes; family Paridae; genus Anthoscopus; species Anthoscopus minutus. Next base: position 3,000 of record VWYI01032596.1, on the reverse strand, counting down.
TTATAAAGCAAGCAGGGATTGCTGCATACTATATGACAAGTTAAACATCCTCTAAGTTCCATGTCTTATCACCTAACAGTTCCCCACAGAAATCCTGAGCAGCTTCCCATTAACATTTTTCTCCTGGCAAGCATGAGTAAGAATTACAGAATAGGAAAACCTATCTTTAAATTCTCTGCGCTGACTTTAAGGAAAGCTGATGGCAACAAAAGTAGCACTTTATTGGAGATGGTTACTAGACTACGAGCAACATTTAAAGCTTCCTTATTTGAGCCTTGGTCATAAGACCAGACCACTACCAAAGAAATAAACATATAAATTTGAAAAAATCATCATACTCCTTTTATACCTGTAAAAAAGTGAAGTAATAGGAAAGAAATATGCTCGGAAAGCTAAGACTTGAATAGTCAATGAATCCATGAGTAAAATCAATCTCAAGAGAGTAGGTCTATCTGCAACAAGCACAGGCCAAAAGAGATTGCTGAAAAGAGGCTGCTGTACAATCTTCGATAGGAGGGAACAGGGAGAGATATAAGCAACAATGCTGAAAGTACTAAACTATCCTATAGAAAGAAAAAAAGTAAAAACTATGTCATGCCTCAACCATCTCATAAGCAACTGCTGTAACAGCAAAATTGAGTACTGCTGATACGCCCTGTAAGCCCACAAGGGCTTGAATTTGATGCAGAACACCACTGGAGTTGTTCCCTGCTGGGCTGCTGGTTCCACCCTCATGCCTCCCCTTTCCTGCACTGGCACCAGCATTCACATGAATACCAGTCACAAAACCAAACCAGCAGGAAAACAAGAACAAAGCAGAAAGATATGTATGTATACTCTGTATGGAGAGTCTCTCTGTGCAAATGAAAACTAGAAATAATTTCCTGCAGCAATCTAAGCCTTTCTATCTGCACAGTTGCAGGGTTTTGTACCACTGACACTCTGAAGGGAAAAGCTTATGGCTAATTTTAATAAGACAATGCAATAATTTCAAGTAATGGTGCTCTGGAGGAAGAGGTACAGGCAGAGATGATTTAGTCAATTCTCACATTAAGGTCAACATTTTCACTAAGACCTTTCTGTGGTAAACTAAAATCTCCAATATAAATGCCTTGACAGACTATGCTTCAAAAAGTTCTAATTAAAGGCAATTAAACTGTTCCAAAAGACAAAGTTAAAAGCAACAAGTCTTTTCATCACAAACATTTTTGAAGACATGCACTAGTCTTGGCAACACTTTTAGACAAGAAGTTTAGTGATGGCTCCTGTATCAAGACATACATTCTTTAAATATTACTACTGAATTTAATCCAAAACAGTTGTGAGGAAAACAAACTCAGTTTCTCCAAACCAAGTAAGGATTTCTTTAATTTCAAGGTTTGCAGATCAAATTTCTAGCCTCTAGAAGCCAATGAGATAGAAGAGATCTATGCTCACACTAAGCAACCTAAAAAGGCTCTAGATCAGGACTACCACAGCTCAGATTTCCTACATGGCACTTTTATTCATCACAAGACATTACTTTTCTCTAAGAAGATTTCTATTTCCAGACAAGTTTATCTCAGGACCCATCCTTCCACCACATCTTGCTTTATAAATGCATGTTAGGATCAAAAACGCAGACAAGTTACTCCATTTCAAAATATTGAAGGTCAGAGTGGCAGCAGAAGGTTCTTGTAGCAACCAAATAAACAAAACATAAACAAAAAAAAACAAACCAAAACAACCAAAAAAAAACCAAACCCAAAACAAAAAAAAACCAGAACACACACCCACACACAAAAAAAACCCAAATGAACAAAAACTCCCACACCCCAAACTCCTAAAATCAGCTTGGTATGATGAACAACTTCAGGTAGGGAAATAAGAAATGAAGCTTGAGACCTAGTAGTAAGCCAACAAACATGAGACTTCCACACTAGAGCAAACAGAAATGTAACAAGTACCACTGCAATGCTTTTCCAAGGCAAGGCTAATACTAATAATAATAACAACAAGCAGATACCCAAGGGAACACACCTATATGACACAATCCATTTAAGCTCTGGAGAACAGTACTGCATATCTATCAACACTTAAAATGTTGATATTCATCCCTGTCTCTCAGCTGAGATCCTGAAGTGCTCTGAGCACAGCGAACCAGACCCAAGGAAGCACCTACATGGCCACTTTACAGGTTTTGGCCCAGCAGAGCTGCACAGCCTCCAGATCAAAGACTTCTCACACTGCCTGTCTTGAATCATTGAAATGAGCTCCTGTGCCTGTCACAGGAACAGCCTCAGAAATGCAGAAGATGGACACCAATGAAAAATTAAGCAAATACATGATCTTTGTTCCCTAATCCCAGGATAACTGCTATGCTAAATGCTGTCACTGACGTAAAGTCACATGCAGCTATCTTCCATGCCACTATACAGCACTCAAAAGGATCCTGCCCCTGACTGCCACCTCAAACATTAGAGAGTAGCTTCCAGGAAGGCAGCCTTCCACAGCTACACCTTTCTCCTACTGGAATAAAAATGAAGATTTAAGTCGTTCTGGGTAGAAAGGGGGGAGAGACCATAAAATCAAATGCTAAAAGTGCCACACAAAAGCAAGCAATAAGATTATTTGTAGAAAATAAAGTAATGCACATAAGAAAAAAAAAATAAATCCCAAGCACAAATACAAAATTACAAGCTCCAAGGCAACCAATACTACTCAGCAGGGTAGTGGGATAATGTGTTTAGACTGTAATACATAGATCACTGAAATGAACTAGATGACAAAGAAACGCATTGCTCTACTCAGCCACCAATCAGGGGAACCATGGTTTACACTGTGTCCTCTCCACATTTCAAGAATTATAAATTAGGACTATTTGGTTATTATGTACTAAACCAACACCTACTGCTCAGGAAATCCCCAAGCTGCAAATTCTTAGAAGGAGGAAAAGCATCACTATATGATTGCCCTATTCTAACAGTGTTTTCCTATTAATCTAGCACTGGTCTATGCCAG
>VWYI01032591.1:99644-112419 GCA_013399455.1 Anthoscopus minutus | reverse complement strand
CATAACTCTATGTATTTAACAGAGGTATTGTAATTATGATTGTGGTCATACTAGGCTTCTTTGCAATCATCACAGAAAGACCAAACTCTGAATTATTCTCTAGAGGTGTCTATTACTTCTATAATATGGCTTACTGTAAAGGGAACCTAAAGAAATTCAGATTTTTCTAATTGGTGCCTAAAGTTTTAAGAGAAGAATGTCAGTTCAACAGTGATGTGTCTGTGGGATTCATTATGCAGGTAAGGATGTTTTTACATCCCACTTCTGCTCCGTTACTGCAGGAACTTGATCACAAGCTCACCACCACCATCACTAGGATATGCTTCCCAGCATGGATAACATGGAACATTCTCAACATCTGCACCTGGAACTGCTTGTATGTTTAACAGTGCACTCACTCTAACAGAGAGATGCCAGTCTGCAGGTGAGCAGAGCATTCCATGGTAGTATGGGATATACTGGTTTAAGACACTTCATTTGGGTAAATGAAGAACAAATCTCCACTACTGCCTTACAAGAGGGCTAGGTGAATGTCTGTTTCTGTGAGAAGAGCCAAGCTGACAGGCACCAAACTCCGGGAAACAGCAGAGATTATTTTTCAAGTTTAGAGGTCATATCAGACATAGGTATCTGGTTGGTATCTGAGGGCTCCAGCTTCTAGCACATATTTCTGTACCAGAAGTGCATTGTGAGCCCAAGTAACTTAGGGACTGCTGACCACTATGCATGGAAAATGTCTAATAGGCATTACAAAATGAGGCCTAACCTTGGCCACATTCCCCATTTTGGCTCTATGGAGAATTTAATTCCCTTAGCATCTCTCCACACCTCCCACACAAATACGTCCCCAACGTCACCACTCTGTGTGTGGCTTGTAACTGTTTGTGTAATTGCTCTCTACTTCACTTAGTTCAAAACAATACAGTATAGAAGAGATCTGAATTGTAGTGTGTAAACTAACTCATGCAATTTCAGATGGCTGGGTGGGGCAGCTGTGAGATTGCAATTATGACAGGGAGAATGGGAGCATCCCTGAAGACAGAGAGGGGAAAGGCAAATGGAGAGCTGGAGCCAGGAGGGAGCTGACAATCTCCCCACGAGTTAGGTGCAGAAAAACCACATCCATCTCCTCTGAAGTGCTGTTGGTGGACTAGTTCTCACCTCATGGGGTTTAAATGCCTCGCTTCAAAGTAACATTCTTAAGTGAATAAATACCTGCTGCAAATACAAGTTTGTAAATGAGATGAAAAGGGTCAGAAACAGGACCTAAATGTTTGGCAACTATATCTAATTGTGTCTAGGGAGCCCAAGGGGCTATAATGAATCTATAAAACAAGTTAACACCTGCTCCTCACACTTCTGTTAATTAAAATTGAGTAGAGATGGAAGTCATTGAAATGAGTGATCTGTCACTCCACAGGAGCCAGTCTGATGCGAAGCGTCTGTCTAGACAATGCTGCAATTACCACATTTTGTATCTGGTATGCCATCTTCCATGCTCCTCCACTTGGGTTATTTCTTAAGGTATGAAGGACAGAATATCAATCGAGTCCACAGTCATTTCTAGTTTTGACTAGACAAACTCTAGACAATTTGTTTTGATAGTGGGGTGGTCAATACAGGTGCAGAGCTGACTATAAGCTCTCGGCTCCCAAATAATAGCACCACCATCTCAGTGCTACAGAGCGTGGTCCTGCAGTTACTGGAGAAGTCAGTGCAATAGCACAGCCCGGTCTTTGGCAAGCAAAGTGACTGCCATATGCCAGACAAGGACAGCACTTGTACATCTAGCAAGACTTCTCTTGTTCAGAAGTGATGCTACCTGATGTGGATTTGCTTCAGTTTATTCCACTGGGGAACTTAAGATCTTGCCTTGCTTTGTCCACCATAGTGAGGTCTTTGCCCCCTTTTAGAGGTTGGGGAAGCTGGTATGGTCCTGTCACTTTCCATCATCCTGACCACATATTTTCTGGGATGTTTGAAAGTGAAAACACGACACTGACTATTTGTTGCCTGGTTCAAGGCTGTCACTGCCTCTGCTGAGCAAAGGCTTTCTACACAGAGCATAGAAGATCTGAGGAGAAAAGTCCTATAGAACATTTAAGGGTTTGACAGTAATTCAGCCACAGACAAGTTGCTGAAGTGAAAAGTATGGCTAATGTCCAAATGGCAGCGCACTGCAATATAAAATGAAAGAAAAATCAAGGCTTGATTTACAAGGGCTCTGGTAAAAATGCTATGACACAACACTGGTAGACTTTAAATAGGGATTTGAGTCTTCAAATCTTTCACCAAGTAATATTGAAGGATCTAGACTTATTTTTTTGTTGTTTCAGATGGAACATTTGGGGGATTTTTCTCATTACACAACAATATAAATAGCCATGCAAGCTGAAATAGGAATCTGAGGTCAGATCCTGGCTTGTTAATGAATGATATCTTATAACCTTTGTAGAAAATACAGATAACCAGCAGAAATTCTCCATATCCTTCCAGGTTATTTGTGATAGATTTAGAGACAAATATTATGAAAGTACCTGAGAAAATGCCATTATGGTCACATGTTCACATGCACTGCAATCAATGCATCTGCTTCCTGGATCCATAAATGTTTTATGGCCATCTAGCCAAGAATTCAGATAATGCCGTGTCTTGCACATAGGTACAATATGTGGACCTGTTCATGTCTAGACTCCTTTTTCCAACTGGTTATGTTTTTGTTTCAAAAGACCCCCAACAGTGTCCTCCAGATGGTCAGAAAATGACAAATCTCTGAAGCCCAAAGTTCTTCAGATTTTCTCATTATTTACTTAGGTGCATACACCTTAGGAACATGATTGTATGCAAGGAATTAATGCATTCTCCTGGCACATCTTGATGAATCCTGCAGACTATTGTCATCCTCTTACAAAAGCATTCCCAATCTTATCCTTTTCCTGCTTTTCTTTAAATATTCCTTACTAAAATCTTTCGCCATTTCTTTTCCACTTCCATCATTTTACCTTACTTCTTCCTCTTCCCTTCTACCTCCCCTATCTATGAACAAGTGACCAACCTCCTCTTCCAATCTCCACACATCACCTTAGCCTGCTGGCTAGTGTCCCATTCTCAGCTGGTGAAGCTGAGGTGAGCTGTGTTTACACAGGCCCACTGCATAACTGAAACCTATTAGAAGCAAAAGTTGTTAAGACGTTGAAAATTAAAATAAGGTAGGAATGCATTTCAGTTTTTCATTTTCTCTTACAAGAACCATCTCTTCCTTCATCTCACTCATTTTATTCTCCAGCTAATTAATTTCAACAAATTCTTATTTTCATAGACATGTGTCCTTACCTGCCCATTTATCCTCCACCCCCTGTGCCTGTGTAGACAAAATTAAATGGTGTATTTACACAGTCGTGTCCTCCTTTTTAGCTGATTCTAATACAGGGACAGTGTACTAAAGGAAGGAAAGTCTTGTTTTGTTGAGGTAGAAACCCCTGATTTAAGTAGGTGGAGCTGTATTCCTGTAACATGGCAGGTTTGGGATTTGGTGAGTAAATTGCAACAACTCTCACACTCACACATGTGTAAGTGGTCTCAGGAGTCATATTGTAAAGCAGTCCCCCTTGTAACACATCACCTCAGCATACAGCCTTAAGGGTCTTAAAGCTTCTATAAAAAAGTTGTTTCCATAGCTCTTGGCCACTTTCTGAAAGTGACAGATTCTGCAGCTAGGGAGTAGTTTAATATCTGATTATATATTTTTTAAGCCCCTTTGCTTATTTTTGTAAGGCAGGTTAATGTAAAGCCCTTCCATAGACAAAAATAATACAATGAATCTTTGTCCTCCAATATTGCAGCAGGGATCTGATCCAGTAGACACTTACTTTTAAGTTTATTTGATGTAAATACAGTCTGATATAGCTTGATTCACCACACATTTAATTTTCTGCTTTATTTATACTGTACAGATAGTGCTATTTATTCCTTGAAAGCAGCAACAGATATAAAATAGAGACCATATGGAATATTTGCAAGCTCTGAAGATTTTATCATCAGATCTGAGAATGTGTTTCTTTCATTTTGAATACATATGATTCACTTAATATTTTGTATTTAGGCTTCCCTTTAAGCTATGCTGCATTAGTTTTTGCCTTCACCAGATTCTATAGAAGTACAAGTCATTTTTATTGGCAAAGATACATCACAAGCATTTACTCTCTGTCCTTAAATGCAGCTTATGTTTTTGTTTTGTCTTTGTCAGTATTTTCTTCTCTCAATATCTACATTTTCCACAAGGAGACATTAGTGTTAACATTGCTAACAATATAATCTTCAATCTCAAATGTAAAAATAAAAATAGTACATCAGTTCTTCATAACTGTGAACAGCTGCAATAAAACAAAATATATTGACTTCCCTTTCATGTATTTTTGCACCTGAATTATACACTCAAGCTCCCTCTACAATCATGAAAGCTTTTAATCACATGTGCCCATTAAGTTGTACTTCAAAGCACAAGTCAAGTATCACCAAGTCAGTCTGAAAATCTTTCCTGTTGAATGCCCTATATTATTGGTCAGCATGCTAGGATATTCAGTATAGCCTGAGGATGTGATAAACAGGAAGTGCACAGAGATACTAGATTTGCATGCTAACCAAGTCAGCTGTGTGATAATAAAAATAGAAAGCCCCTAGGGCTTTCTTCCCCTTTGTTCCAACAGATATGGAAGTGTAAGAAGCCTTGGAAAACGCAAGATGATGTAAAGATCTAAAAATAGTAATTTCTGGAAAATGGGCTTATTATCTCTTTTTTTGGTGTGGACCAGGCCTGCTGTATATCATCATGATGTTTGTCCATGACCAAATGGACCCTCTTGGATCCTTGGAGATAACACCTCTCAGAGTGCAGCTGAAGAGGATGTATGTTCCATTAAAACACAGATAATGGGATGTCTGGCACTGTAAAACAATCCTGAGGAATAACATATTGCTTATGCTCCAAGTTCATTATCCAAAAATATTTCCTAATCACTTCTGCAGAAATAGTCATAGATATAAAAAAAAAAAAATCTGTGACAGCAATGGAGCACCTGTCAGACTCTCACATGCAAAAGTACCAAGCACAGCTGGGTCAGTGGTGAGTCCAAGCAAATTCTAATGCAATTGCGGAAGATAATTAGAAAATAAAATAGATTATATTTACAGAAATGAGAAATTAAAGGACCTGGTGGTCCTACCTGTTGTCCTTCACTACCTAAAATACAGGAAAATTTTGAATCACAACATAGTTGAATTTTCTGAACAATAACACAGGTTGAAAGCATTTGCTGTGAGTGTATTTAAACTATAGAAATATGCTTATTTCTAGACAGAAGATGACATTAACTTGGTTTTGAGGCAGTAAATAATTTGTTCGTTCAGGAGAGAAACTAAATACTGTGTGCACTATTAAAAACAGATGTTTATGGCACCATGGCACTTAATTTTACAGCTCTGTTTGTGAGCTCCTTTACACTTTCTTTGGGGAATCTTTCACATACTCTAGGAACTGCAACAAGCAAGAGATTCCAGGCATCTGGGCAGCAGCCCAGTCTCTGCAGAATGGTGAGTGACAAATTGCCCAGCTCCCCTCTGGGAGTCAGGATTATTCACTGCACCTTTAAGGCACTGAAGTGCCTCCATCAGAGGTGTTTATGGAGCCCTGGCATCACCTGGATGCTCCAGGGCAATACTGGGCCATGTACCTCCTGCTTGTCTCTTCCAGCAAAGACTGCCTGGCTGCTTTATCTCCTGAAAGGGCTGGGGAGGAGAGTGCCTTGCCCTACTCTCCAGGCAGTCACTACTGCCCATGCCATGGTAAGGAATACTGATCTCTCCTCACAGGAGTAGGGGAAATTGCAGACGCTCAAGCTCCACACTGGCTGCGTTTTCACTGGTGGCTCCTGGAGGTTTTTGCAGTTGTTGAGCTGTTCAAACATCTCAGAACACAGGAGCAAAAGGAAGTTTTCAAAGAAATAATTATAAACACAATAGGAAACTACCAGTGGGAAAGGCCTAAAAATACAAAAAAAATCCCCAGACAACTCAAACTATTCCCTTTCATCCCCATGGCCTTAACTTTTGCATGATTTAGATCAATGCTCTTACAAGGTTGCTGAGATATTAAACCCCAGATATTCTGCCAGTTTTGCAGAGTTCAGTTAGTTGGGGACAGCCTAAACCCTGTAGCCTTTGGCATCTTGCCCATGCCTACACACATCTTAAACCACAACTACCCTGTCTTATGCAACAGTGGAGAAATATCACAGCTGCAGGAATATAAGAAGGGTTAGGTTTCCAAAGCTGACTTTCTTTGACAACAGTGTCAAAAGGTTTAAGTGGGTTCACATACCCCAGTGCCAGGCCCAGTCAAAAAATAAAAAATTGTTAAAAAGAGAGAAGAAACCGGTCACTGAGGAGATGAAATAAGGAAGTGGCTCAGGAAACAGGTAACATGTAACACTGACTTAGCAAGATTTAGTAGGGATTTGATGTTTGTCATCTAACCCAATCAAAAATTTTGACAGTCTTATAGAACCTGCAAGGCATCCTGTAACCATTTGACATTAAAATGAACATTAAAATGAACACAAGACAGATTGCTTTCTTTCTAGAAAGTTTCTTTCAACGTGATTTTTAAGATCTGCAGTGCTCATTACCCGTAAAGAGATGTAATTTTATATGAACCTTGGATTATCTACAATGTAACTGTATAAGGTTTTAATTTTTTAATATTTTTCATCAAAAAGTGCTAAGTAGGAATGAGGCAAGAAGTGCAACAAGGATTATTGGGGACATAAAGGAAAAATGCCGAGACACAAAAGATGAAATTCATGTGCTGAAATGTGAGAGATCATTGAAATTTGGGAAGTGGGGGGAGGGAGGTGTGTGTGTGGAAGTGTGTAATTAATTATTTGAATTTAGAATGGTTTAAATGCTGTCCTGTAATTTGAACAGCTCTTAAGTTGAAAAAGTAGGCCATTAATTTCTTACCATGACCACCACAGCATGGGTAGAAAGGGACTACTTCTGTGTACTATTACAGTCTTTCACATTTCTTCCTGAGCTTCCTCTGCTTACACTGGCCTTGAAGGTGAATTCACATGTATGGTGCAAGTAGCCTGGACAAATGCTTTGCAAATTAGGCACATATCCATACCTCGATGGATGAGGAGATAACAAACAGAGCTTTGTATCACGACAGTTACAGAGTAGATTCTTGTTTCCACCATTAACCTCACTCAAATGATAAGTGGCTCATTAGAAATTGAGTTAGCAATGAGAAACCAAGGACCTGATAATAGATTTGATGGTAATGTGACCATCTGACACCAGAAAATTGAATAGCTCTCTGAATGTCAATTCTCTCCCCACAGGATGGCAACAGTTCTGTGTCTGTGAATCATCTCTATTAGGAGATGTAACAAAATCATCTATGAAAGGGTCCTGTGGAAAGTGTTAATGCAAATTATCAGTTGGGGTGGGAATATAAATTGAGTTGTAGACAGAATTGCTCCTAGGGGTGCAGTTCCTCCTGCCTCTACCTGTACTACACCTAAAATTCAGTGCCCTCTTTGGGAGCAAGCATGCTGCTTCTGTGCACACCAGGAACATGCATGAGCACATACACACAGCACCTTATCCTGCTAATCTCAAGAACTTCTGAATAAAGCTTACACATACATCTACAAAGCACTGGTGTTACATCTTCAGGGGAGTTTGATTTAAAACTAAATAAGGAATACCTCCAGATGCACCCTCTGCACTGAAGTAATTTGGATTCTTCCATGCACTTGAGCTACTCTTTTCACCAAAGTACATAATTACCTTCTAGGAGTTCTGCAACACCAGCTACCAGCACCTACTCACACTTGATCTAAAAAAAAAAAAATAAAAAATTATTTTGCTTCAAGTACAAATAAAACATTAAGCAAACTTTAAGTCAGTGAAAAATCCCTTTTTTTCAGTATGTCCTGTCTCCTGGAGCATTTCTCATCATCCTCAAAGCAACCAGGGAAATTCATTGACACCATAAAGGTGCACTGTTATCAAATACAAATTTACTACTAATTTTAGCTTTTAATAGTAAGTAAAATTTGAGTGAAATCAGAATTAATAAGTGGATTTTATTCCCACATCATTTGCACTATACTTTAAAGCTTTTACAGCACTCTCTAAATGAATTTTACTTAATAACTGTATGTTGAAAATATCTCCCTGGGGTAACTCTAGAAAATACCTACATTTAGATGGTCCATGCTAGAGAAGAGAATTTGCTAGCAGCACTTCAGAAGAAACCCATACCTACTTCCAGGATTTGCCCCAAAAATGAACAATTCTCAAGCACTCATGTAAATATTGGTAAGCCCAGGACACTGCCTCCAGATTTGTTGCCATAAGAAACATCAGACTCTCAAGTCAGATTTTCTGGCAGAATATCACCAGTAGATATAGATTGCCAGAAGAGCTGTTCAGGAATTGATTCAGCAACTATCTGGGGTTATGGGCTCCAGAAAGCTTAGTTTTCTTCTGGATCCTTTGGCAAGAATAGAAGGGATTGTAAGAAGCATGCATGCTCTTTCCTCACCTTCCAGGTACTACTTCTCCCTCTTTTTTTATATATGCACACAGAAAGTGTGGTTCTGTACACTGTGTTGTGCAGCTACCATAAACATAATATTCAGGAGTAGCTTTAGGATCATTTTATGTTTGTGAGGTCTGTTGGTGAAGTTTCCATCTGAAAATATGTCATTACTGGACATGCTTTAATTGCTGTCCCAGTCATTTGTGAACTCAGCATGCTGCATCTGAATCAGCATACAGTGAGTACTTTCAGGGGTAAATATTAAAATGAATAACAGAAATTGTGTTAAACTTCTGGACCAGGGGCAGAGGGGTCTTGGAGAGCCATGTAGGGCAGAAGGGGCATCTCTCCCAGCTTCCCTTCTGCTGCCAGCCTGACCTTACTGAAGTCCCGAGACTTCTCTACAGACAGTCCCGTGACAGAGATGCTGCACTGTGAGGGAGCACTGCACCAAGGGCACCAGGACTCCTGCCCTGAAGTCCAGGGACTCTCTGCACATCTCTCCTCCTGCCCCTTCTCACTGAGGGTGCAATACTGTCACCACCCCCATGGTGCAATGGCTCTGCTTGGGTGCCACTGTTTTGCTAACAAGGTGCCTCCAGTGCAAAGACTTGGCATGTTTGCAGTTCCCAGAGGGATGGCACATCATGCAGCCAAGCACTGTGTGGGATTGAAAGAGTGCTTTCTGTGTTAGAAGTACAGATTTTGAGCTTGGTCACCACACGTGATAAATGTCATAGCTGAAGGGATAACCTGATACAGGTTTTCCTCTGTTCATTTTTATAAGACAAGAGGATAATGACCCAGGTGGGATAATGCAGTTAGTTCTGTCATATTCATGTATCTGATGGGCATCAGAAGTTCCAGGAGAAGAAAAATAATTTGAATAAAGCTTTCAGAAGGGGTGACTTTTTTAGGAGAAGTTAACTTGTGAATACTTACATCTTACAAGACAACAAACCTTGATTATAGTGAAAGCACTAGCCATTGTCTTTTTAAAGAGATGATTAGTTTATCTCTGAAGCACATTATCTGTGAAGTGAAGCTTACTCACACAGATTCTGCACAACATAGTATTTCTTCTTATACTAGTGAATCATATATATGTATATATAAATATATATATATGTAACTGACCCTGTCAGGATCACATTAATGTTCATTTATTACTAAATTAATAAATTAATTACTAAAATTGATAAATTAATAAATTTCCCATTAGGAAATACAAACCTGCTTAGACTCATTTCCCTTTTTTTTTCTTTGATCAACACTTGATTTTCCTATTTTTAACAAAAAAATGGGCATTTTAGTATGAATGGCCACAGATAGTCCCACCATGGCCAGAGAAAACAAGATAAACAGAAAGTCAAATTTATCTTCCCTGATTCATAGTAAATTTTGTACACTGAAGTTTGGCATTTGACCTTGGCTTGGATTCTGTTTCCCTGTCTCTGCATCCCACTCACGTTGATGTCTGTGATGGAGTGAATGGTCTTCCAGCACAGAGGGGTCTGAAGCATCAGCAAATAGGAATTACAGCCTTCAGAAACATTTGGCAAATTAAAATAAATTTTTGTAGATCAGCAAGGCATTTCTAAATAGGTTTGCAAGCACATAATGTGCAAAGTAAAGTGTTTGCACTTCCACTCTTGGTAGCCAGCTGGCCTGCAAGCAGACACAGAGCTCTAGACTAACAGAAACAGTGCTGTATGTGCTGCCTTTGCCTGGGGGAGAGAGTACTGCTGGAGGGAATAAAGCAGAGAGATGGTGTAAACAGCAGGCAGGAAGCCAAAATGCAGGAGAAGGGCAGAGGATGGGGATCTGGTGGGGAATCTGGCTGTAACAGCAACAGGGGAGTGGTTGTAAGGGAAACAGATGGGAAGAAAGGCAGATGGGAGATTTAGATTCAAATACATAGTAACCCAAACTTTTTAAAATCAGATGGTCATGGAAGAATGTATTTTGCTTCCAGTCACTGCTAGAGATTGAACTGGATCATCTCAAGAAGTCCCTTACAATTAATACTAGTTTTTGTTAAGAACAGCCCTCCAAACTGGAAGTGTTTCACTTTACAGTGCATACAATCAGAGGGTTTCCCTGACTAGATAAAGATTATTGTAGTAAAAAATCCCCATGAGAACATAACAGGAAGGTATTTATTTATTTAAGGGGCCATATATGAAATGCTACAAATAGGATTGGAATTTTTGAAATCAATGTTTTTAAAATTTAAATCTTACATTGCTCTTTGCATATAAGATTCTGTAGCTACTGTAGAAAAATTCATATATAAGAATTTAGAACCAAAAGATCCATATTAACATTAATAAATTAAAAATTAAAAAAAACCAGCAATGACAGCAATGACAGAATCAAAACAAACAAACAAACAAAGACGAGAAACTTGTTTATAGAAACTGCTGGAAAAAGTAATTTCAGAGTGGATAATAAATTCATAGAGCAGATAAAGCAGCACATAAGGAATCCATGTCTGCTAGACCAAGGCTTTGAATTGACTTTAGAAGATGAAGCCAGGAAACAGCAAAGAGGATAAAATGAACCATGTGTCCTGGAATAATTAGATAATTTGCTGACAGAGCCCACACATTTTGGCTGGTTCAGGCCAGTTTCATGGCTGGCTCCCTGTGTTTCAATGCCCCTCGCTCTGGCCTAAGTTCCTCTGCAACCACAAGCAGATGTTCCCTCGGCTAAAACTCAGAAAAGAGAAAACAAGTTATATTGAAAGGTTTGAATAACTAGTGGAGTCATTAGCAATCTGCCCAGAGTTGATGATGCTTTGGAGTGCTTTGAGAGCAGATACATAAGCATGAAGTAGGAAGGAAGCATCATTTTATGGATCTAAATAGACCACAGACTGTACTCTTAAAACACCTCTGCACATTCATGGGGAAAAAAAGGCAGGGAAAACAGCACATCTACGTGATTATTTCCCAACATGTTGTACTCTTAAAAATGCTCATTTGTCATTGAGATGATTTATTGTGTTCTTCACTTGGAGCTATTGGCAGTCCACAAGAGCTATTTCACTAATTTACAACTGCGTCAAATCAAAGTTTTACAGATCTGTCATTTTATCCCGATTATTTTTAGTGCAGGTGTTTTGCTTACACAGAAAGAAGCAGCAATATATTGGGATCAAAGAGGACTTGAGAGTCCAGAGTGCCAACGCCAGCTCTCCATCAGGTGCTAGCTGACTCATTGGCTTTTAATGTGTAACTAAGGACTAGCAATCGAGGTAGCAGTTGATAAGGCTGTCTCGCTGAAGTTAACAGGAATGAACAAATGCTGTCCTAACTAATACTGATGCTGACTCAGTTAACGCTGCTAAAGCATTAGGAAATTTGAATAAAAAGTGTAGGGAATGTTATGATGTATTAACATCTCTCCCATTTTTGTAGGCTAAATCACTGCAGACCTACGGGTTCCTTTGCTCTCAGCTCCGCTCTGCCGCGTCCGGACCCTGCTACACCCCTCGCAGCCGCTCTCGGCGCCTCGCAGCCCGAGGCAGCACCGTAGAGGTGCGGGCAGTGCAGAGCCGTGCGGAGCCGTGCTTTGCGGGTCCGCGCTTTGCAGATCCGTGCTTTGCGGGGCCGTGCGGGGCCGTGCTTTGCAGAGCCGTGCGGGGCCGTGCGGGGCCGTACTTTGCAGAGCCGTGCGGGGCCGTGCGGGGCCGTGCTTTGCAGAGCCGTGCGGGGCCGTGCGGGGCCGTACTTTGCAGAGCCGTGCGGGGCCGTGCGGGGCCGTGCTTTGCAGAGCCGTGCGGGGCCGTGCGGGGCCGTACTTTGCAGAGCCGTGCGGGGCCGTGCGGGGCCGTGCTTTGCAGAGCCGTGCGGGGCCGTGCGNCCCGCCCCGGCCCGCCCCGGCCCCCGGGCGGCCAATGCACGGGCGGGGAGGCACAGCCGGGGAAGGAGCCGGGGAAAACATCAATCCCAACTTTCTCACCTTGACGGGAACCGAGCGTTCCCGATGTGTCCCCTCCTGCCGCCCTCCCTGCCATCCCAGCCTCACCAGGAGGGCCGTCCGACAGCCCGGGCTCGCCTCGCCAGCTGCCCCCTGTCCCTCGAGGGGGAGAAACCCGAGTAGGGAGGTGTCCCTGGGCACAGTGCCACTCGGTCCGTGCTGCCCGGGACCGCGCCGGGGCTG